>JAHYSP010008136.1:1241-13617 GCA_019455505.1 Pleochaeta shiraiana | reverse complement strand
ACTAATCAAGAAGACAAAATATTATGACTAATCAAGAAGACAAAATATTATGACTAATCAAGAAGACAAAATATTATGACTAATCAAGAAGACAAAATATTATGACTAATCAAGAAGACAAAATATTGAATCGATTAGATTGTTACAAAGATGAATCCACCACAGACACCTCCACAATCACCAAGATCTCATAAATATGCGAAACGTTTTACTACAGGTAAACGCATTCAAGTGAGCTTGACACCATAAAATTGCCTTAGCACTATTTTTTAAAATTGACAGGTTAGAACCTTAGCCCAAGAGGGTCTTTCATTCAGTAGGATTGCAAAACGACTCGATATCACTAATAGACAAGCTCGATATGATACGAACACTACCAAGCTCACTCCCAAAAATTCCAGTGGGTAAACCCCTTTACTTAGAAGTACACAAATCTACGAGCTAGTAAATTTCATAACTTACTCTTCTGAAAGCCGTCAAATGCCCTACTTTGCGGTTGCGAATCTATTCTTCCCGCATCTGGGTGTGGGTGAAAATGTCATTGAACGGGAAACGAAGAAGAAGGATTACACTCATCGGATCGCCGCTTCGAAACCTCCTCTTTCCCCAGAAAATTTGAGAAAGCGATATGAATTCGCTTGAATTCATCTCCACTGGGAAAAAGAAGATTGGAGGCGAATAATCTGGACAGATGAAAGCTGGGTGACCAATCGTAGGGACACTAGATGTTGGATCGATGTTTTGGGAATCCTTGTTTGGAAGCGAGAAAGGACCTTACTTGTTTGGGTGAAAGAATGGGGCTCGACAACCGCTGAACGCTACAGTGAGAGGACAGTAACTCTCACCCATGGCATGGTCTTATTGAGACCAGATCTAATGTTGCTGCAGGATAACGCCCCCTCCTATTCGGCGGCCCGAACGAAGCGGGAACTAAGCGAATGAAATATTTTCCCTCTCGAATGGCCACCATTCTCTCCAGATCTTAATCCGATAGAACACGTTTGGAATATGTTGAAAAATTATATTCAAAATAAATATCCAGACGTGATTGAAAGAGGGCAGCGGACATAGGAAGAATTACGACTCATTTTCAGAGAAGCGTGGGACAAGGCAGTAAATGAGGATGACATGAGAAATCTTGTCGATTCAATGCCGCAGAGAATCAAGGCTGTTTATGATGTTGGCGGCGGACATGTAAAATATTAAGGATTTTTTAATCATATAGTTCATGTATTTTATCAGATGCATAGCTGTTATTAATGAATATTATGCAATTCATAATATTTATACGTAGTAATTTTAATATTTTACTAGGACTTCAGACAGGGAGACGATTTCATCGTCTTGAACTTCTCACCATACAAAATTTAGAGTTTTAGTATGGATCTTTCGCTTATCACACCGAAATAGGTTAACAGGAAGTATATATACCCTGTGAAACCCATTTTTAGTTGACAGCGATACGATTTTTATCGCAAAGATATAGTAATTGTCTTTGGTAATAGCCATCATTCTTCATTCACGGTGATTTATAGTTATTAGCCAGCTAATCTGATAGCATATGGTCAGGAAAGTTTCATACAAAGTGCAAAAACTATAATTTGATTAATCTATGAAAAGAGAAGTCTAGCAAAATACCATATATTCATACAAGAGGATATCAAATATGTCACGCGATTAATTTCTCATACCATCTATCCATATGACTAAAATCGTAAAGATAATCTACTAATATTTAATGCTGCTGTCGCTATTTATCACGCTATCGACTAATTCACGTTGAGACTTTGAATGAAATTTTCCTGCACGGGTCATCTCCATAAGAAGACTACCGGTTGAAACTTATGGACATTTTTTCATCTGATCGGTTTCTAGCACTGTTAATTACTGTACATTGAATGAGTACCCAGTTGCAGAAGTTAGTTCGACAATTTCCACACTGGCTGCTTCTTTCCGTGCCTTATCATCACGGCCATGCGATTTCTTCACTTTTGGCTCTGATTTCAAAAGTTCATATGCGGTAGGTTTTAGCCCTGAAATCTCTTTATTTGGTGAGGTGAAGCGGATGTAGCAAAAGGCGATGCTCTATTACTTAAGTAGATAAAGTCAACAAATTAAGGATCGTCAATAGATGTGAAGGCATCAGTATCTTATATAGGTAATAAGGGTAAATTTCGCTTTGGCGGAAATTCGCAGGTTTATACCACTGGTTTGATGTTGTAACGCTGTCATAATCTCGACAGGCCGTGAATTCGCTTGCAAATGGCCCCCAAGAGGCTCTTTCGTAGCCTCAACACTCAGTCGATGGAAAGGTGCTTAAAATACGACCAGGAAGCCTCAAAGCCTTAATGTATGCCGTTGTGAAATTTAATAAGATACATGCTGTTAGCGCGACCAATTCTAATTTCAAGTTTATAGAAAAACTTCTAGGATTTCTTGTACTCGCGCTATTTACCAGTAACAGTGTAATTGTCCCAAAGGTTGCAGTCAAAAACAATACTGTTAATGTTGATACTATCGCGAGATTCCTTCACTTTGAGTTCGCAAGACAATACCCATGATCTTTAGCCCAGCGTTGACATTTGTCGACAGCAAGGTCTGCGATATCGAAAATAAAACCTTGAAAATTAACTGTTTTGATATCGCCAGCGGTAGTTAGGCCTAATCATAATGTGTTATCATTTGATGGCATATATTTGATGTATAAGTTACTAGCTACGGTGCCATGAAGTCCATCAAATACACTGTTGAATGAATGAATTCAAACTTGGCTCATTAAGCTATTTCTTGTTTCATTTTCTTCAATTGAGCACTGTGCCACACTGAGGAATCCCTAGATAAAATAGCCATGGCCTTGAGGTTAATTGTATTAATCTAGCTAATGTGCCGAGTGGGCTGATGAGCTGTTGATTCAACACTCCTGTTTGCATGACGTTGATTTCGGTTCTGAGGCACAATTACTGGCGTCTGGGAGAGCACGCGCTTGGAAGTTATAATCGGCGAGCGACATTATGCCACTGATAAGACCAGCGAGATTGTGAGTTAAATACAAAATCAATTAATATCGAAGCAAATAGAACGCTGAAGAGTGAGGATCATGATAATATCCTCTAGGAGCGATCCTCGTAGTTTATTAATATTCTGAACATCACGTGAGTCCCAATCTTCTAAGTTGCTATTACAAGCAAATTTACGCGATTTTGTTAAAACATAACAATTACAGGCTTATTTTTAATTTTTGGTGTGTCAAGATAGATGAAATAGAACTAGATGACGAGAAGTTACTTGTGACTTGCTCACCCACTAATATTTATCTCTGGATTAAAATGGTTCGTGTGAACCGCTCTAGCTTCTTAACTATTGCTTTAGCATTTCACTTGATCTATATATATTCAATATTTGACATCTATTTCGTCAGCCCAATTGTTTCTGGTATGCATGGATACAGAGTTGAGAGACCTGTTACGGATGATGCGCCAGCACAAAGACTTGTTTTGTTCGTTGGTAAGAGACATGAAATCATGGGCCTTAATCTATGTTGCTGCTAACAAGTATCACTTTTAGCTGACGGTCTTCGAGCTGATAAAGCCTTTCAATCATTCCCTGAACCATTTCCTGCAAATGAGAACGATCTAGTTCCCCGCCCTCTCGCGCCATTCCTGCGCTCACGTGTTCTAGAGCATGGAACTTTCGGTGTTTCACACACACGAGTTCCTACCGAGTCAAGACCTGGACATGTTGCGCTCATCGCGGGCCTCTACGAGGATGTGTCTGCTGTAACAACAGGTTGGAAACTAAATCCTGTCAATTTTGATAGTGTCTTCAATAGGAGTCAACATACTTGGAGTTGGGGAAGTCCAGATATTCTACCAATGTTTCAACTTGGTGCTATACCAGGTCGGGTGGATACTTTCTCGTATGCTGCGGAAGATGAAGATTTTTCACAAGATGCAACTCAACTGGATCATTGGGTTTTTAACCAAGTCAAGTCGTTTTTCTTGAAAGCAACGAGGAATGTGACTCTTGATGCGCAGTTACGGCAAGGAGAAACCATCCTATTCTTGCATCTTTTAGGTCTTGATACCAATGGTCACGCTCACAGGCCTTACTCTAGGGAGTATCTTAATAATATTAAAGTGGTTGACGAGGGCATCAAGGAAATTACTAGTCTGATCGAAGATTTCTATAATGACAATAAAACTGCATTCATTTTTACTGCAGACCACGGAATGAGTGATTGGGGAAGCCATGGAGACGGGCATCCAGATAATACTAGAACGCCTCTTATTGCTTGGGGTTCTGGAATTGCAAAACCCATAAAGACTTCTGGAAAAGTGGCGCCAGGTCATGACGGATTCTCCTCTGACTGGTCATTAGATCATATCCAAAGACATGACGTTTCTCAGGCTGATGTTGCTGCATTGATGGCTTACTTAGTAGGACTGTATTTCCCTGTAAACTCGGTCGGAAGGCTACCGTTAGAATTCCTTTCCGGACATATTAATGCAAAATCTGAAGCTTTCTTGGCAAACACCCGGGGTATACTTGAAATGTATCGGGTAAAAGAAGAGAAGAAGAAACTTACTGAGCTAAGATATCGACCCTATAGGGCCCTTAGTGACTCAAACCAGTCTATAGATTATAGACTTACGAAAATAAGGACTCTTATTGATCAAGGCATGCATGAAGAAGCTATCCAAGAAACTACCGATCTTTTCAAGATCGGCCTTGAAGGCCTCAGATACCTTCAGACGTACGATTGGCTATTTCTTCGGGTACTGATAACAATAGGATACTTTGGATGGATCGCATTCGCTTTAGTAATTGTCATTGATCTACATGTACTTCATGGTAAGACAAGAATCTCTAGGACTTATCTCAGCACAGCATTTTTCTCATCCGCTCTTGTTATACTTTATTCATCATTCATCATATCAAAATCGCCATATACCTACTACGCGTATGCTATATTCCCTGTAGCATTTTGGGAGGAAGTTTTCGCTCGTAGAAATGCTTTTATTGACGGCGGAATGATCTTAGTCGGAAATTTAAAATCGACCGGGGAACTTCCTCTGCTATACTTGAAAGCATTTGGAGGGCTAGCTCTTCTTGAGTCTCTTGTAAGTTTTCAGAGACTCCACCAGGGTTGAAACTCTAATATTTCCCAGGCTTTGGGATATTCATTTAGAGAAGTGTTTTCTGTCTTATTCATTTGTGCTGCCTTATGGCCAGTATCCTATGGTTTGGATTTAATTATGAATAATAAAGAACTCATGGCATCTTGGTTCCTCTGTTGTGCCGTGATGAGCTCATTCACTTTGTTTCCGACAATAAAAACTGAAAACTTGACACTCATGTTAGTCTCAAAATTCTCCAGATAACCCCATGATGCTAATCTTTATAAGTATAATTGGTGGCTTTCTAATGGTATTAATTGGTATAACTTATCTTATTTTTGAGGACAAGCTTTTGGCAGATTCGGAATTTCTGACGGGCAAAATTGCACCAAATAGCAACATATTATCACGATCCTTTATGGGAATCCAGGTAAATTAATTCGAGTTTGTACTAGACCTTTGCAACTGATATAATTAGATTGGATTTATAATCCTTGCCATGATCATCACATCTTCAAGCGTCTTGTCGCTTCAATCTAAATCAGGTCTTCCTAAAGGAAACCAAATTTTAGGATGGACTGTAACTGGTGAGTGAAATGCTGTAGATTGGATACAAGTATCTTTTGTAACTCTATATAGTCTCATCACTTGTAATGCCTTTCTTTTATCGGTTGCAGCCTAATAAACACTACTTACATCGCTTAATGGTTGTCTTTTTAACTTTCTCTCCCATATTTGTCACTCTGACTATCTCTTACGAGGGCCTTTTTTACATTGGATTCTGTGCTACTCTCGTTACATGGGTCCGCCTTGAGCACACTGTGTACATTTTCACTAAATTCAAGACAAAGCCTGGCACAATCTCATCTTCATATTCTTCATCCTTTCGGTCACTTACACTTGCTGATGTCAGGGTATCTCTATTCTTTTTTAGCTTTCTTCAATCTGCCTTTTTCAGCACTGGAAATGTGGCATCTATCTCTGCATTCAGCCTGGACAGTGTATACAGACTTATACCCGTATTTGATCCCTTTTCCCAAGGTGCTCTTCTTATGCTCAAACTTATGATCCCTTTTGTTCTTATCTCCGCTAATCTCGGTATTCTTAATAAGAGACTAGAAGTCGCCCCGTCGGCGCTCTTCATGATGGTCATGGCAATTAGCGACTTTGTTACACTTCACTTCTTTTGGGTAGTAAAAGACGAAGGATCATGGCTCGAAATAGGTTCCACAATTAGTCATTTCTGTATCGCAAGTTTACTCTGCATGTTTGTAGCTAGCTTAGAAGTGGTAAGTGAAATATTAACGTGGGGTGTCGAAATTGAAGAGATTCGCGTAAGCGAATCCAAAATACCATGAAAGGTTTAACCTCCCTTGCTGTAGGACTTGTCACTTCAGTAGTGCTGTTGCAGCACAAACAGATTACAAATCCTAGGGGAATGTAAAGTACAACTCGAAATTGTTCATGGTAGAAACCTTATTTTGACGTCAAAAAATACCAATTTATTCTTTGCTTTTCCTTAGACCCACACATCAAACTTCTGGGAGTTTGGGTTTCGAGGCTGATCACTAATAACAACCGATCAGCTACCGAAATCAGTCACAAAGTTTCAGGTTAAGATGTAAGAATTGATAGCTGGAACGAAACCTAGCCAATGAGAAATAAGTTAAAATAACGCTTAATTTTTCTTAAAATTTGAGGTTCGGTCACGTGTGAAAGACATTCTGATGTTTTGATTAAACCTGAATAATAGAGATCTTGGATTTTTTTTGTTTAGACATCATTCGGATGTTACAAAATCCATAAAAATTGTGCTTTAGCAAAGCTGTCTGATGGAGCCGCTTAATTCGCATAGTTAGTCACTTGAGCAATGATTAGTGATTAGTGTTGATTTGACTGGAGCAGTGTTTTTTTTGCCACAACACCCTTATCAATTTTCAGTAACCGAGCTATGACCGAACCAATGAAGATTTAAGAGGTAGTAAGTAATGATACTCACTCGACTCTCAATCGTCGCTTGGCGCTACTTAATGAATCTCTGTGATATACAACTGTAACAATAGAAATTTTCTCGTTTGATTGATTACTGTAAGATACTGTAAGATACTGATAAAATACAAGATAAATCGATAGATGAGTTTTTTCGACTCTCGTTAATTTCAATGAGTTGACCAAATCATTCGCTGATCAAATTGAAAAATTGATGCCTCAATTCTTTCTTCATTTGATCTTCAGGGCGGCTCCCTGACACAATCAGTCGGTTCTTCGAGTCCCCCGCACCTATTCAAGTTCATATGAACTAAATCTTATCACCTATGAAAGCAAATTAAAGCAGCTATTTTGGTACAGGTACTCTGAAAAATCCTGCGCTAATCCTCATGCCCAATAATCAGATACCAGGTCATCCAAGTTTTCGTCTGTAGGTCATAATTGAGCTAGTAACAGTAAGTATTATTGCTAACTCTTAGATATTAAGACAAAGAGCTTCGCGAGCGTGTGAGGTACGTCCATAATATCTTGTGAATCCTCAAAAAAGTGCGTTTTAAGCAATTTTGAGAACATTATATGCCGAGGCACCAAGGAACCCTATCAAGGGAACATTTTCATAAATTGCTCGTGGCTCTAGCTGACAATACCAACAGACTTGCCACGCAAGAAAGGTATCATTCCATATTCTCCTACGGTTGCGACCTTAAAACTCAGCACTATAGATGTTTTATTGATAACAAAAAGGTTCGATGCGATGCCGCCAGCCTAGGAAGGCCGTGCACAAATTGTGTTGCCTTCTCTATAGAATGTAAAATACCAACTGCAAAGAAAAAAAAGTCCACAGTTACCAAGACTAAAGAATTAGTCAGGTATGTTTTTTCTACCGTGGGGAGAGATAAGTTTCTTTACTGAAATTAAATCCCAGTGAGAGAACCGATACAATTCAAGATTCATCACCTAGAGTCAGTCCTTCAGGTATTAGATGTAATGAGAGTTTATTTCTTCCACCTAATGTAACTTCACCAAATTTAATCACGGAAACGTCTTATAATCAGCGGCAAGATGATGAAGCCAATTACGTGCAATTTATGAAACCAAAATTTACCAGGGCCCCAATTAAAGAAGCAGGTCGAGTCGCATACTTAGGGGAATCTTCAAATCTGAATCTCCTCGTCAATGATAAACACGGTACCACCGATGTAGTTCACTATCCATTGCCAGAAAGTATCAGAGGCACCCGTGCTAGATTAACAGAATTGGACAATGTAGAAATCGACATTTTACATCAAAGAGGTGCATTCCTTCTCCCTCCCAGAGTGCTTTGCGACGAGCTTGTGGATTCTTACTTTAAATGGGTAGCTCCAATCGTACCAGTTATCAATCGGAACCGATTCATGCGTCAGTACCAAGATGCTCAAAATCCCCCCTCTCTGCTTTTACTACAGGCAATATTTCTTGCAGGATCTCGAGTTTGTACAAATCCTCAGCTAATGGATGTCAGTGGATCAGCTAGTCCTGCTGCATTGACTTTCTACAAGCGAGCCAAAGCACTCTTCGAAGCCAACTATGAGGACGACCGGGTGACAATTGTTCAAGCTCTCGTATTGATGGGCTGGTACTGGGAAGGTCCGGAAGATGTAACTCAAAACGTTTTTTACTGGAGCAGGGTCGCTACAATTGTGGCCCAAGGTTCCGGCATGCATCGGAGCGTAGAAAAATCTCAGCTCAGTAGGGCCGACAAGCGGCTCTGGAAGCGTATTTGGTGGACTCTGTTTACTCGTGATCGATCTGTTGCTGTGGCCCTTGGTCGTCCAGTTCACATAAATACAGAAGACTCTGATGTTGAGATGATTTGTGAAGATGATTTCATCGAAGATGATAACCCCGATCATCCTCCGGACCTATTGCATATTCAGTTTTTTCTACAGTATGTGAAATTATGTGAGATAATGGGGCTAGTTTTATCACAACAATATTCTGTTGCTTCAAAAGCGCGTCGTCAAAATTCCATCGACCTCACGCATAGTGATATGGCTCTCGCAGACTGGCTACAGAACTGTCCCAAAGAAATCTATTGGGAAACAGCTAGGCATCATTTCTGGTCAGCTCTACTTCACTCTAATTACTACACAACTCTATGTCTACTCCACCGAGCACATATGCCGCCTGCTTCGAATAATAACATTGAACCTAAAAGTGAAACTAACTCATATCCATCGAGAAATATTGCATTCCAAGCCGCAGCAATGATCACATCCATCATTGAGAACCTTCGAACTCACAATGAACTACAATTCTGTCCTGCATTTGTTGTTTATAGCTTATTCTCGGCTCTTATTCTGCATGTTTACCAAATGCATTCATCAATTCCATCTATTGTTCAAGCAACCCAAGAACGAATTCGAATTTGCATGAGTGCTTTGAAAGAGGTCTCACGTGTTTGGCTAGTTGCAAAAATGGTTTACACTCTTTTTGAGTCAATCTTGGGCAATAAAGTTCTAGAAGAAAGGCTCCAAAAAGCTGCAGGCACACGCCATAAGAAAATGATGGGTAAAAGTTTTTTGCATGGAATTAATCAAATCCAGCAGGTTAATCAGTCTAAAGAAGTGAAACAAGAACCTAATGGGAAGAGAAAATATGACGATATGGCCCTTGACTTCAGCATTAATGGTCCGGCACCTCAAGAATCTTATGAGAGATCTAGGCCCCAGACACCAAGCCTAACTCCTGTCAGAGAGAGCGGAAATTGCATTACCCCACGTCCAGCGCGCTCAGCTAGCTCCCCAAACATTCGAAATAATTCTGATACATTTGTGGGTGATACCAGCTCCCGGTCTCAGACACGGCCTCCCACACCGTTCAATCCTTCTTTTTCTATCCCCGCTACTCCTCCTGATTTGTATCTTGTCACTCGTAATTCTCCTAATCTATCCCAGTCAATTTGGGAAAATTTCCAGCCTGATCAACTATTTCCAGAAGGATCATCTAGTATGCGTGTGACTCATTTATCGCCCCGACCCTGTGAGCAAAATCTAGACCCAAACCTTATACCAACCACACTAAATATACTCACGAATCAAAATCAAACATCAGAATTACCACAAGCAGCAGCACGAAATTCTGTACCTAAATCTCTTTTAAGTGCAATAGAGCAGCCCAGCAACTTTGGGTGCGAAGAGCAAAACTTATGGCAAGGTTGCTATGAGCAAAGCTCACAGAATACTATTGGTCAAAGTCCTAGTGACTCAAAGAGTAATGCGTCAATTCAGGGACATACAGTGCCGATGACTATGAATGTTGAGGATTGGTATGAATAATTGCATAGAATATAATTCTTACTGCCGCTGACATGATATCAGGCTTCAATTTTTCGGGTTAAATGGTGACCTCAGCGGAATGAGCGGTGAACTTCCTTTAGTTTAGAACAAAATGAATGATTAGACTTAGGAACTTTAGTGGACATTACTATAGGGCGTTTGATTTCTCAAAAGCCTAAGACAGATTGGAATTCTAGGGAAATATTAGAAAAGAAATTATTATTAGACTTTTGAGCTAATGCATTAATTTATTCCTAAGTCAGAACGATTTTAAAGGTCCCTCTGATGTGCAGAGGTATCTCGCTTCGGGAATCTAATATGGGCCCATATCAGCGCTAATACAGAGGTACAGGGCCTAAGTTTCCTCCCTTACAGTTTGCTATTTCCTGGATATATCCCAGCCCGGACAGGGATCTATCCCAGTCTTTTACAGAGTATCAGGCCATAAAATTTGACCCTATTATATGGGTCTTTCGAGGTATATCCCAGCTACTTTAGGGGCCAGTCCCAGTGCTTTACATAATATTCTCGGTAAATTTGCTTCGTCAGCTGCACAATTCCGAAACTTCTACCTCGATCCATCTTACTCCTCATTTACCATTCTCAACATCATCATCAACTCCATAGGCGTCTTCAAGCTAAAATTTCTTGAAATGTCGCAAGTAAATTCATCCACAAGAAATACTCGCGTACGGGTACCTAATTTATCGCGGGATAAATAAATCGAATTAAGTCTGAGAACTCG
This sequence comes from Pleochaeta shiraiana, assembly GCA_019455505.1. Taxonomy (NCBI): domain Eukaryota; kingdom Fungi; phylum Ascomycota; class Leotiomycetes; order Helotiales; family Erysiphaceae; genus Pleochaeta; species Pleochaeta shiraiana. The sequence continues at coordinate 2,449 of JAHYSP010008136.1, read as the reverse complement.
CATGTCGGTGTGATCCGATATTTTATAGATTCTTGCACTCTACCGATATGGCATTAGTCAAAAAGAAATCGCCAAAAGGATTGGAGTGACTATTCATCCGGTGAGGTATACGACTCGAAATGGCTGGGCAGGGAGAAGATCCGTAGACTTGTGGAAGAGGCTTGGTATGAGTGTACACAACCTTCGAAGCTTCTGAATATTCTCCGCGGTATGCACAGGAGGTGTGAAGAGGTCATAGCAGCTGGAGGAGGATCTACCAGACATTAGTTGTTTGAAACAGAAGCCCTCAATTAAAGTTTTTAGACCCATAATAAGACGGACCTAACATTTTTAATTCGAAATTTTCACCGCAGATTAGAGATTCGCTAAAAGTTAGTGAAGAGCATCGCTCCCATATTCGGTTACTCCGTTCCAGATTAGGCTGAGCCAAGCAAAGATTGACCTACGGAACTACTACATTTAGATGGGATCAACCTATAAAATGACTAGGGACGAATCTTTTTGCATTACCCTCTGAACATAACATTCTCGGACAACTTGATTCGGTCACTTTCACAATTCCAAGACTTACCCCTCTTTCCATCGCTTCTTCCACCTTCCATTTCTAACTTCACCTCCTTCCCCATCTTCAAATTCACAATCATCTTTCAGCTGAAGCATCTTAAAATTTCACAATTAAATTCCTCCCTAACAAGTAACCCCCGACGCTCGTCTAATTTATCGCGGGATAAAAAAAATGAAGTAACTCTAAGAATTCGCATGTCGGTGTGACCTGATCTTCGAAAGATTCTGAATTTTCTCCGCGGTATGTACAGGAGTTGCGTAGAGGTCATAGCAGCTGGAGGAGGATCCACGGGACATTAGTTAGAATCCGAGGCCTTCAATTTAAGCTTTTTAGACCCATAATAAAGTGGTGCAAACATTTTGTCCCCTAAAATTTCACCGCAGGATACAAGCTATCAGGGTCAATTAGTTTTACTTGCATGATGGCCTATATTTCCATAATTGCAGGGTATTGAACCAATCAACTACGCACTAATATTAAAAGTGGCACATTGCATAAACCTTACCATAAATCTCGATGCCAGCCCTCTCCGTTCCCCTCAAATAGACACAAATCCCCATTTCCACTATACCACAATTTGTTCACAATATTCCACATTGACAGTGAAAAATACTAATATCTTACGAATAATGCCTCTATCTCT
>JAHYSP010008131.1:12914-25722 GCA_019455505.1 Pleochaeta shiraiana | reverse complement strand
GCTTTGGATTCCCCCTTTATTCCTTCAATGCCATATTCTAGACATAACTGAATGATGATCTACATCCATATAATTACGCTCGTAAAACGTTCAGGGATTCAACCCCCTGCTAAGCTAATGTGTATATTCACCGATGCCCCACTTCCTGTTCATCCCCTATCCCTACTCCCTCCCCTACTAGCCTCAGGCCTTAGCCCTGTTACAGTTATGCTCTCAAGCTATTTGGCTTAACTCTATAACATACAAGAATATGCTTTATCTATTGTTTTAAGGGGTAACATTAGGAAAATTGAGTATTATAAGTGGGTTTACTATTATAATAGAGATACTATTGTAACAGGGATCAGAGTACTAATTGAAGTCATGTTTCTGCCTTAGTTACAACAATCAGCATGTCGTGTTCGTTGTTATTCGTAACGTTTGACACGGGACCAACTAATCCAAATAAGTTTAACACCAAACGAATGCTACGCCATCTTTTCTAAAAATGTATAGGTGAGAACCTTGGCTAACGAAGATTATTCACATAGGAGTATCTTGCAACGACTCGGATTTATCTACATGCAGGTTCTCCACATTCTTATCATTATCCATCTCCTAACTCAAAAGGCTAAGGGGCCGCTTACTGTCCTGAGTAGTGATCAGGTTGACGAAATTTAAGCCTTTGTATGTCGTCTTTTAAAGGCCGTGAAGTTTCCTACTCAAGCTTATCTGTGTAGTCTTCCCGCACCTAGGTGTAAGCGAGAAGGTTATTCGACGGGAAATGATGAAGAGGGGATATGCGCGTCGGATTCCCATCGCAAAAACTCTTATTTCCCCTGAAAACAAAAAGAAGCGATTTGAGCTCGCCAGAGACCATCTCTTCTGAAAGAAAGAGGATTGGATGAGAGTCTGTACTGATGAAACTTGGATCACTGATGGTCGGCTTAGTAGATATTGGGTCAAGAAGGGGAGAAATAAGTAAAGACAAAACTATTAGAGGATCAAGTAATAAGAATGTAGAAATTTAATAAAATTGCAAAGCTAAAGGTCTTACTGTGGTCAAGCCTTTTTTTATATACACAATTGCTCTTAACTAAGGGAGGCTTTAGTTCTTGCACTCATAACCAAAGTGAACTTCTGATAGCTGACATCTAGATCAACACTAAATTAGGCTTATGTGAAAGATAAGAACGAGTCGAAGATGCTTCAAAAGCAAAGAGACAAAATCTTGTTGCTCTTGACGGAACGGAAGATAACTGAGGAGATAACCGAGTCTCAACTGTGCTTAATCGACTAATCTTTCGAACTCGGAAATTTGATCGGTTAGCCGAAACCAAGACTTTTACTAAGGACAAAAAGGACAAAACGGAGATAGCGCACGTTGCTCTTAAACCGCATATTCCATAACAACATCAACGTAAACATAAGGTGGGGACAAGAATCCTCTCCCCACTAACCTCTGAGGGTTGAACAATATCTGACCATCTTTTCCAAGCTTGCCTAAAACTCGTAACTCACTCTACATATTTTTAGACAACCGATTTAGTATTGCTGCAAAGCTCTGGAAGAGACCCATCGACGGCGGAAGGATGCAGGCCCATAACTCTACTCTCATGCCTGGGGAAAGGATTGGAAGGAGCTGCAGCTAATTGAATGTCAAATTTGGCCGTGGTTTGCGATGTGGCCAGTAGTCAACAATTCGGTGAACTCCCCAAAAGGTCTGCAACTGATCTTGTCTCATATGTGGTACTTGATATTGAAGAGGGTCGATACTAGGAATGGGCTGCAACTTTTGTCACCTTGGACGTCTAAGGGGCTTATGATCCTATCCTCTACAGCAGATTGATGCCGTGAATTGTATCTCTCCTCATCAACAGAGACATGTAGGTTCGATTTACGGATGAGATGACAAGTAGGAGAAAGCTAAAATCTGATATGAAACAAGGATCATAGATATTTCCCATTTTACTTTTACTTAACATGACAGAGTCATTGCGAAGTGGGAGCCCAAGAGTGCGCTACAGCTATTCATATGACATGAATCCTGGGTATGGACAGAAATATTGTTGGTCTGCAGCCGCGGTACAGATCAAGCTCGACTATCTTCTGAGTTGGGCACAACAGAATGCTGTTTTCTTTAAATTTGGAAAGTCAGAGGTTGTAAATTTCAATCGACGACAAAGTTGATACTCCATCTGAATTAGAATCGACGAAGCGAAAATAGAACCGGCATGTCATGTAAGATGGCTGGGATGTCACAAACCAAGTATCAAAGGATTGAGCATTTAAGTAAATGATGTTATTGTAGTAATTTAATCATGGGGATCTAACTACAGTGATGAACACAGATACTTATACTTTTCTTCCCTCCTTTTACATCCTATAACTCTTTAGCAAGCCCCGTCTTCCTAGTTGAGGTTTGGGAGGCAATTAAAGGTAATTAGCAATGTATATCATTGAGTTTAAAAGTCAATGAGTTAAGTTACCGAAAAGCAACTTTAGACTTACTTTCTTTTCTTTACCCAGAGCCCTATCATCAAACCTTAATCTTTTCCGACAATACGGAACTTATGAATGATAGGTATGGAATCCCTCTCTTCTAAGAATATGGAAGAGCCTGTGATGACTATCGTAGGCTACAGGCCTCCATCGGTTTGCTAGCCGTCACCTGAGAGTACACCTCGACTCATGACTAACTTCAAAAATCACGTTACAAACCGTTGCAGCAAATCCCTTAAAGTCGCCCAACGCATGAGACATTTGACGCGTATCAAGCGCGGAGATAACCCAGATTAACTGGGCAAAGCAGTAAACTCACATGTGGTCTCAGTTTGCACGTTCCGATTGGAGGTATGGTGGCCTGGAATATTTTGACTAACCACAAGAGACAACGTCATGTCGTAGAAGTCACATCTTTAAGAACTCATCGATATGGCTATCAGTGGAGCACTCAGGGTCGCACTCCTAGTCTGAATGGCTGTATCAAATGAAATCCTACGCAGAGTGGATGGCATACTGTCTTCCCGAGTTATGCTAGAAGAGAACCGTATCAAACTGGCCGCAAGATTAAATTTTCTGGACGAGGAGCACCCCTTTAGAAGTCGCGTGAGCACGTTTCCCAAGTTTGGTACCCTAAATTTAAGGCTTACGTTTGCAAATATAAACGACCAGAAATACAAATTTCTCGCAAACAGCGAACAATCCCACAGCTGCTCGAGTAGGAAAAACTAGAATGTCTTCTAGCTCCAGTGTACCCGAAGAGGTAAGACAGCAAACGGGAGGGCAATCGAAATTTCGATCTGTGGGCCAGATCTAATCCGACCTCAAACATATGTACATTTTCCGACGGCTCATCGGAGGATCATAGCTGCTCATCGTGGGGCTACAGTCTCTAATAACTCGGTACGATAATATTCTGCTCTAGTCACAATATTTTTCATGGGGGAGGGAGAGATATTCGATGCTAAGATCATGCGAGCACTCGGGGCTCTGGATAGGGCGTCCAAAGTCGCGAGAGAAGGACAAAATATATACGTGCTACTCGGCAATCAAGCAGTGGTTCTCGCTTTACAGTCAAGAAGATCTTTATCTAGCCTCGCAGTTGTGAAGAAGTTTCGGGAACTTTCTAGATCAGCTCTAGCAGCAGACAGATGGGTTCCAAACCAATCAGAGATAAATGGCAATTAAAAGGCAAACACTGTGGCTCGCAAAGAGCTCACCTACTTTCTGACTCGAAACGTTATAATGGACACGATCTCACTGGTATTTTTTCGGCGGTTCATAAATCAACGACCTTAGGAGCTTCTCGACTACCGGTGGGAGAAAACCAGTCCGACTTGATACCGCAATTTTAAAGTTCAAATATGTCGTAGAAATCCACCAGAATTGAGCCTTCAATGACGTCTACTACATAAACTTATAAATAAGTAACAGCCCGTGACAGCATCCATTTCACTTGAATCCACCTGAACACTTGCAGGTAATAACTTTTCCTGGAAGATGAGCACTTTTTGCTCGTTTTGATTCGTTAGCAACTCGGTGTAAATTATGCGCACATCTGGAAGGTGGGGGTCCTTGTTGAGTATCTGAACACCTTTTTTCCAATTTTGTAAGTTCCCAGAGACCTTTTTTGCAACTGTCTTCTGGGTTGCTCGTAAAATCTGCCACAGATTTTCTCCAATAAGAGCGTTGAAGGTGCCTAATTTCTTTCTTAGATTTTTTTTTTTTTTGTGTCGTGTATCTGAAATTGTCATGACCCGACACTGTTTGAACTACTTGTATTCGGGCGTGTCGGTTTTCAGGAAGCAATCTTTGGGCAGTCGGGCATCATTCGGGATTTACAAATCAGCTAGGGCATGAACGTGGGCAATTTAGTCTAAGAGATATTGTATGAAATTCTTAGAGCGCTACCAAGGGTTGCATTGAATTTTACCATCCACTTTGGCAAATTTCCTCTCTCATTTTGCTTAGATCCGCTCTTTGTGTGCGTATCTTGTTGTTTGAGGATTGAGTAAACTTATTGCCATAAGTTTTATTTCTTAAGGTACAGTAGCCCACAAAACTCTACCAATGATTAACGATCTTTCGATCGCGAGATCTCCACCAAATTTTCGATTCAGTAAATAAAATTTATATTAAAAAAGACTACATAATTGTAATTTTTATGTACATACAAAATTGTGTTAATTGGTATTGTGCAGAAATATTTGCACGAGGTTTAAGTGAAAATCTCAAAACATCGGAATGGTTTGGTGGGTCGCTGTAAATGGTCCTGATAGATACACCAGTTCCCACGCATGGCCCAGCCGACTAGCTTTGATTGAGCCTGGGGACATAAATGTTAAGTTGGCGAAGGTCTACTGGCATCTTCCGTTGCCTCCACTTCTTCGAAAAGTTGGCATTATAAGAGGAGTAGCCAGTGACAGGGACTATTGTGCTGTTAAGTAGATCCTGGGCTCTTATGTCTCTGAAGGCTGTAGGGCCAACCCAGATGAGATGATAGCTAATGAAGTCACTAAGGAGCAAACGACTAGGTCGGTTATCATTACAGCCTCAGATATTTTATTCCATCCTAATATTCTCAGTCCGCTAGAAGGTGGGCTGTATACATTAATTATTCCTGCATGAATATCTTCTGGTTTTAAAGTGATTTCTGTCACCAAGTTCAATATTCAACTATATAGCCCGCAGACATGCTCGATATTATTACTAAAACGAAAAGTAAGTTTTGATAACAAATTTGATTTTGTTCACAGCGTATAACTTCGAGGGTATTAGGTTACCAGGGTTGATTTACTTATGCTAGGTTCTTGGATCGCCACTATGGTATATACTGATGGGTTGAGGGAGTCAGAAAAAGGACGAATTATGCCGTTGTTCTTTGCACTACAACTGTACTGTACTAAATCCACTTAGATTATGTAAAGCCTGCTTGCTACATACGATTTGTGCATATCCTTTCTGGTTACAGTTAAAGTATTACCTTACATGGGCTCTTGTAATCAAAATATCGACTTAGAAGTGGATAGAATCAATAACAATTCTATTTTTTAACACATTCACTTACATTTACTCTATTGAGAAACTGTTGATACAGATCCTCTTTTACGGCCCTTCTTTCCTGCCTTGTCTAGTTCTTTGCCATCATTGAGCCATTTGATTCGGAAGATCTTGAGATTTTGAATCCATACCATGGATGCGTAGGGAATTGAATTTATGAAGTCTGTATTGTCGAAGTTTTTTCCGCCAGTGATTTTGGTGATGAATAGGACACCTGCAATCTAGACATCAAAACCATAACGACGAAAACTCCCGTAGTTGCCCGTCTGAGCGATATTTAGCGCGGTATCTCTCTGAGTGGTAGATTGGAGGAATATCTCTGTGTCGTACTCCTCATCTGCTTGACTACACAAACCCCTTTAATTTGCTGTTGAGGAATTCTTTAGTTCTGATGATTGTGTATTTCCTGCCCCAGGTATTCTGATACGCAACGCTGCCTTAATTGCTGGGGGTGCCACAACTGATGCTGAATATGAAATCTTCCCTGTTTCCGGCTGACTGCCACAGTAATTTATGTATAGTGAGGGCGTCTATGGCTTCGTCCAACTCTCCAGTCGTAATCATCGATCCATAAGACCCTGATTTCTTGAGATAGCCTTGCATCTTATTAAGTGCATCCCCTATCTTGACTATTGATTCTTGGGTGTGAGTCGTTGATTTTAGTTATATGTATTGTAAAAATATTTAAATGGCAAGGGTATAAATTTATTTACGCGTATGTACGCGTTGCTGATTGTTTCTTTGGAGTGTATGACAAGGTTGTTAAGCACCTGGATTACATCACGCTATAGACAAATTGAACGAAGAATCTGTTTTAAAAGTCTTCAATTGAATTTGATTATCTCAAAGTGGTACATCTAAGTGGTACTGGTACACTAAATTCCTTTACTTTGTAATTACTAAATTGGTGTCACGGTGGATCGTGTATCGGGTGGTAATAGGTAAAGAATGTAACTGTATTATGCGATATCGAAGGAAAATAGGACAGGCTACATTAAAACATCTATTTATGAGTTTAAGTGGGGCGCTAGCGTGGATTAGGTTCTCGGTCCCGTGACAGATAGTACATCTCAAGGGACTGGTAAAGCTCAGCAACTGAGTTCCTTATCCTGACATTTATAGTATGTGATCGGTAAAGAAGGAACAGAGCCTAAATACAGGGGTCATACAGGGGCTACAAATGGTCAGTCTACTTCATGCTAGACATATTAGGTTCTGATCTACGTTTTTTCGCAGAGAAAAGAAGGAACAACTCTATTTATTTTCTATTTTAGACACTAAACCTGTTTAAGTCGGATTTCTTGTTGAAGATTCACTGTGAAATTTACTATGAAATTTACGATTAATTGCTCTGAAAGAAAAATGTTTTCTTTACAAAAATTTCAATATTTACTATCCCCTCCATTGGCATCAATAACGGCTTGGCATCTATTTGGTGTAGTTTTAATAAGTTCGTGAAGCTGTTCCGACGTTACAGAACCCCAGGCCTCTCCCACAATCAGGCAAAGATAATCTTGCGACCGTTGCTTACTGTCATCAAGATCCGAATGTTTAACTGAATGAACCGTTTCATTGTGTTCCATACAAATTCTATCGGGTTTAGGTTGGGATAGCAAGGTATGATGTTCCTCTCGTGAAGCTCTTTCATGGTGAACGCGGCTGAATGAGATGGGGCGTTGTCTTGCATCACCATTAGCCAGGGATTCGTCCTTACTGTTTCGTCAAAGAGGGGTAAGATGTGTTGATAGTACCGCTCGGAGTTAATAGCTCCCCAATTTTTTTTTTCAGAAAAGACATGGGCCTTTCTCTGATCAAAAAAACATCCCCAAAACTTCCTACTGCTTCATTTTTTGTGGTTATTAATGACACACGTGTTATTATGTCCTTTTCCAGGCTTAAAAACTTTATTAGCTTGTGATTTAGGCAGTTTAAATGCAATCAGACTGACCTTTCTTGTAATAAAAACATTAGTAAATCGACCATCAGTTGCCCAAGTCTCAACAGACCAAAGAATCTTCTCCCAGTCATCTGAAGTCCAGTGTCGATGATCTTCAGCCTATTTTTTTCGACCTCTTCTAGTTTTTTCATTAAGACGAGGCTTTTGCAAAGCCCTTAGTCGACCATATTCTCTCTGTAAAAGGCATCTCCAGATTATCATATGACCTAATCCCCAGTGCTTGAACTGACCAGTAGCTAGTTCGAGGTAATCTATCTTTCTGTTGGTGCGAGACGAACGAACAAAATCCTCGAGTTCATCAACTTGTGCATCAATAAGCACTTGAGGTCGACTCGTTGGATTTTTAGGGGAAGCAAGTTTGTTTATAGCATTATGAATCAGTTTGAGGCTGACATTTAGTTGCTGCAATATTTTTTTTTTTCGAGTTTTACCAGCGCCATGCAAAGTTTTTACCTAATGAGTATTTAATAATTATCTATCGAGTTTAAATTGGTCTTACCTGAAGACGTTGATCTCTAGTTAGGTTTGGTCAACGTGTTTCTTGAGATTTAGATTGAGAACTCATCTCTCAGAATATATTTTTAGGGAAAATTGAACTTTTTAGTAGCTTGACTGTTAACTTATCGATATACCTTAGAATGAAAATAAAAGTTATGTCTTCAAATAAAGTTCTGGATGAGTGAATATCTTTATTTGTGGTATTCAATCTGTTCAAGTTTCCACGTTGAACAAATAGATAATTATGTTATTTTTTTTTTTNGTACCTCCATCATCGTATACATTTCACTCCCTAAGAAGGTAGGGTCTACTGGATTCGAACCAGTGGTCTTCCGTCTCAAGTGGGGCAGGTGTCAAGGCTACCCAAACTCTACTTAGAAGGCCAGCCTAGATGGCATACCACTACGCCATCCGACCCAATTTTGATGTTAGGAGACAAAGGAGGTTATGAAAATGAGATTGTGGGCATAAATTTTCTAATGTGTGGTGAGTGAAAATATTTTCTGTTGCGAGTTCATGACTAAGTCATGCCTAAGGCCTTTAAAATGTAGGGGCACACCCCTGAAACGAACTCTATTACTAGTCTGTCCGTAATACTTACAAAACTGTAAGATGCATAAATGAATTCTAGGGTATAATACTGGGGCTAAAGAGGGTCTGAGCAGGGATATACAGGAGCAGGGCCTTTTGTGCGCCAATTCACAAACACCAAGCATAAATTTTTCTGAGGCGCATAAGCGGTTTTCTTCTATCGTGTCCGAATATATTGCCAAAAATGGATATCAAAAGAGGATTGACACTAGATCCAGCATCATATCCTAACTGATATGCATGCATCTTACAGTTTTGTAAGTATTACGGAGAGACATAGTATAATCCCCCTGTCGATTCCTCATTTACCCATTCCATACCGTATTGTATTGTGGAATTGAGTAAAGTCTAAGCGGTTTGACTTCTGAATAATATTACCTAGGAAAGCGAGAGGGAAGATTATGGAGTCTGATGACTAGAGTGGGGAGTTATTATTTATTCCCAGATAGGTACTAAGGGCTATATATACTAATCATTACAACTAAGTGATTGAACGACTAACAGCTTATTGTTGATGATGGGCGGTTTGTTAATGTGTGAAAAGTCATAATCGTGGAAAGCAAGAGTTTAGCCCTTCTAACTAACCAACACGATGGTTTTTGGGTCGGATGGTGTTGTGGTATACCGTCCGGACCGTTCTCCCGAGTAGAGTCTGGGTAGCCTGGGCACCTACCCCACCTGAGACAGGAGATGGTTGGTTCGAATCCAACAGACCCTTCCACAATTTCGCGGTGGATGTGTACAGGATGATGGAGGTGTGTCTGGTTAATCCAGGGTTTGTAATTTCCTTGGAATGGTGTTCACGGATGAGGGAAGACTGTTGGTGAAGAAAAAGCAAACATAATTCGTAGTGGCATCTACTAATGGAAACTGAGGCATAAGTGTACCTACTGTCAAGTTGAATCATTCTATGTATATAAACACTGCTAATGTGTCACAACCTTGAGGCTGCATACACATTGAAATGATTTTATTTAAAAAAAAAAAAAAAAAAACATGACTTATGACAATTGACTCATGTATTGCTGGACAGATGCTGCGGTTTTTCTGAAAAGATGGATTTCATAAAGATTTACAATTAGTTTCTATTATCAGTTGCTACAGTAGCTTGCGGGATTGGCCGAAAAGATGTCAAATTAGGACAAACTTGACAAAAACTTTACTAAAATTCATCACAAATCAAAATTTCAAGCTGAATATTAACTTTTACTTATATATTACTTACCATTCCATAATTTTAAACCAAAAAATAAAATGTGTGCATGATTTGTATTATTCTTGGCATTTTGAATTATTTGGCCAATAATGACAGCACCATTTCACTATTTGGTATGACCTCCTATTGCCCTCAACACAGACTTAACTCTTCACGGCATGCTCATCATTAGTTTTTGACTTTTGTTACTATCAATTTTTCTCAGATATCCTTAAATCTTTCCGATAAACTATTTCTGAATTCTCTTTCTTCGACTCCTCTGGATACTCTCCCAGTTGACGTTTGACACGATCCAGATGTTCGTTAGGCTTCAGATAAGGAAGGGGTTGAGATGGCTATATCATGATCCTCACATCTCTAGAGACTAGCTAATTATTCAAGATGCCTGAGTTGTGCTTGGTATCATTACCTTGCTGGAAAATAATATCATACCTGTTCAATAAACTTTACTCTTTCGGTACTTCATCCACAGTCGGTGACAAACAATCTCAACCCATCAGGGGTTGCATCAAAAATATTTACTTGTATCATTTGCTTCGAATTCAATCGACCGACAATTATTTTTATACACACGGCCCTGAACCAAGACATACAATCCCACACTGTTGTATTTCCACCCCCAAAATTGACCGTCGCATTGATTGTTTTTGGACATATTCTCACATATAAACAGAACCGTCACTGTTTACTCTAATTTTATTGGTCTCGCCAGACCAAATCCCTCTCTTCCAGTCTTAGATAGTTCAATCTTTTTATTCTAATATTCAGTGTAATCGAGTTTTCAGGTGAGAAGGTTTCAATTTTGGTTTTTTCTTATTCTTTATTGCTCTCAAACCTTCTCTGAAAGAACGTCGATCCGAGCAAGGATTAACATTATCTTATCTTGTTAATATAAGAGCAAAGTTAGAGTAACTAAAGGAGATATCTATTGGAGTACGATTTGGTATAATTTAGTGGTCAGATCTCCAACATTGTTGTAAAAAGAAACAGCCTCTAATTCTGCTCGCTTCCCCGGAATTCCAAGCTTTTTAATTAATATATGAGATCGCTCCCTTTTCTACAGGATCCTGTTCGACCAAGTTCGTTACAACAGGTGGTGCAATTAATGTCTTATCACAAAATCTTTTTTTCCCATCCATACACCAATAGTAGAGAAATTGTTGGAATAATTCTTCAATGCTAATTTTTAAATACTGAACGGGCGACAAGTTCTGCCCTCTCTCGTGGTGTCGCCTGGTAATCCTTTCTGGCGCTAGAAAGGAGTCAAGCAGAGTGGCGTCCTAACTTCGATGAGGATCTCCAATCAGTCTCACGGTCTGTATAGTTTTCATCTCTCAACGCAATTTCGTAGCACCCTTATCATAAAACTAACCACGATCAGTAATGATGAATAGGTCTCCAAACCTATTCATTATACTACAACTACTGCTAGAGTCTGAAGAAAATATACTCAAAAAAAAAAAATCATGATTATCTATTGAATATAAAGAGTTGACAGGATACACACATAGGTCAAAAAATTCAGAATAGTGCTTTCAGTATTGGCCAAAAAATTCAATATGTCAAGACCAATATAAATCATACACACCTTGTTTTTATTTTAATTTAAAATTATGAAAAACGAGAGAGATAAGTAAAAGTTAATACTCAGCTTGAAATTTTGATTTATGATGATTTTTTGTAAAGTTGTTGTAAAGATTGTCCTAATTTGCAATTTATTGGGCCATTTCTGCAAGCTACTGTAATTCTCACTATAAGCCCTAGTGGAAACAAACTTTCATAATTTTCTACCCCTGATACCTCATCCACTTTATTTGGAGCCATCAGAAAGGAACGTACATGAACACGATTAGCTGAACAGGGGGTTCTCAGAAACAAATTAAATTGTTTAATTGTTTGGTTTGATGGAGAAGCTTATTTACGAGATTCATATCAGCTGGGAGTGCTGACAATAGATATCATATCTCCTCATGGAAATCTGAGCTCACGACCCTTAAAATTTAAGATTTCTACCATTGATTGAACTATTGGGGAAAGGTTCTTATCTATGATTACAGAGAATAAATGCTTGAGTCTTTTCTGCTCAGTGGGTCAGAATAAATGATGAATTCCAGGACTTAGTAGAGCTGTAGCAAGCTGATAAATGAATTTATTTTCAACTGTGTAACTTGTGATAATGTAGCGTTCAAATCTGAGTGTCTATTCCAAGTCCACAATTGTTCAACATGAAAGGGTGAATAGACATAGAATGTCAATGTTTTATCATCATCACCCTCGAGTAGAGGAACTGGTCCCAGGAACAAATAACTTAACTAACATTCGATCTTTACGTTCCTCAATAGAGTCAGCATATTCCATTATGAGTCGTCTTCTACCCGGGAATTCGCACTGCATATTGTCACTCGGCGGCTTGACTGAACATTGATTAATCAATTGTAATCGAATATTATAACCCAGAGATTGTGGCACGATCATCTTTCGACCAATTCTGGAGGATTTAGTAATAGGCAAAGTACTTACTGTCATAACTATTTACTATAACAACTAATCGTACGCGATGTCAAGCATTATGAAAATAACTTTTCGAAAGACTCACTCGTCATATCTTAGACTACTCCGATCTCTTCTACTCGAACTCTTGGTCACAGATTATGTGATAAAGGATTAGCCGGCACTTAATGGAGGTATAGAGTAGAATCTTGTGAGTAATAATAACGAGAAATTAAAGTTCATAATAACGAATTAAAATTCCTGATTTAGTCAAAATATTTCACACTCCAGAAATGACTGATTCCGTTCAACAATCGTCTTCTGGCCTTAGTCTTAAAATTATTCCAAATGTAGCAAGCATACTTAAAACTAAGGAAGGCTGTTATCAAGCTCATTCCAGATGTTATAACCTGTATCTCAAATGAGTTGTGTAATTTTCTGTTCTTCAATTTAATTCTCAAGTTCCGACGGCTCTTTTGTTCATCATTCAGGCCTATTACCGATTGTCAAGTCGC
>JAHYSP010008131.1:1243-12905 GCA_019455505.1 Pleochaeta shiraiana | reverse complement strand
TCGAATCTTTAATGTGCACAGTTGTGCTCTGGAAGTTAACTGACGTCTCGAATCGGCAAATTTCACGTGATTATTTAACGACATAACAGAGCTGATTGGTTACAATCCTGTACGCCGCTTTAACCAACAAGGCGCTACCCTGTCAGTATCAAATGGAAAATAGGTTCGAAAAAATATCTGGAAATGTGTTATAATAGTAGCTTTAGACTGTGGAATTCTATTCCCTTATTTCATGAGATATATCAGTAATTCAGGCATTCAATCAAATCTTTGCTATTACACTCGAGCAATTTCAAACTGAAAATTTATTCTCTCAAGCTGGCAAAATTTATGCGATGTCTATTTGGAAATTGCCGCTCGCTATTTTATTAGCTAGGAAGGGCCAGAATTTTAGTACCACATTGTGAGGCAATCCTGGCCAATTCATCACACTGCTTTCATTTTGTTACTACCAGCATCTCCCATACACTTGCTATACGCCTTTATATCCGACAACCCCGACATCTAGCAGAGACACGCATTTAACATACTTGAGCCTATAATTCTGATCTGACTCAGCCGTAAATCTAGTTATCATGCTACTAGCTCGCATGAAAAGCCTCTCTTTTCTCCTGTAAAGTGTCAGGATCAGAACGAACATTGATTAGGCTGTTAGAGATATCTGTCGACGAGCGACAGAACCACACCTTTTCGATGTCTATGGTCTGAGAATCTGTGCAATTAATCTATCTTAAACCTTCAAACTCAGTCATATAGCGTATCGTGTTCTTTCAGGTTGGCTCAGCCGCTCATGGCTGTAACCGCTTCAAGCTCCTCAACGCGAGCTTCACCATCTAGCGCAACTACTACCAACGCCACACACTCCTCTCGCAGCAGAATCTCATCAAATGGAAATGCAAATAACCCAGCTATTACATACCTCCCATTGAGTGCGATGCAATCTCCTCCTCTCGATCTGACAAGTGTCGAAAGAAGGGGTCAGCCAACCGCTAGCAGGGAGTCGAATAAGAAGTTTCGGCCTCATCAATTACAAGAAGCACCGACTTACATGCCTACAACAGAAGAATTTAAAGATCCTTTCAAATATATAAAGAGTATTGCACCAGAGGCCAGTCGGTTTGGAATTTGCAAGATTATTCCACCAGATTCGTGGAAGCCAGACTTTGCAATTGATACTGAAGTATGTGATAATATTTTCCCCAGATGTATCATGTATGAAAATATTCATGTGACTCTTGTCCGGCTTCTCTAATATTGCGTATTTAAAACCTTGAAGACTTTGGCTAATTTCTACAGCACTTTCATTTTCGAACACGTAAACAGGAATTGAACTCGGTCGAAGGAAGTGAGATAGCTTATCTTTTTCTTTTTAGAGTCGAACACGTCAACTAATTCTCAAAATTAGGTACTCGTGCAAATCTCACATATCTTGATCAGCTGGCGAAATTTCACAAGCAACATGGCACTAATCTTAATAGATTCCCAAGTGTTGATAAGCGACCACTTGATCTATATAAACTAAAAAAAGCTGTAGAAGCTCGTGGAGGATTTGAAAAAGTATGC
This sequence comes from Pleochaeta shiraiana, assembly GCA_019455505.1. Lineage (NCBI taxonomy): Eukaryota > Fungi > Ascomycota > Leotiomycetes > Helotiales > Erysiphaceae > Pleochaeta > Pleochaeta shiraiana. Next base: position 11,342 of record JAHYSP010008131.1, on the reverse strand, counting down.
AAGCTGAAAAAATGGGCAGAGATTGGACGAGATCTTGGTTACAGTGGAAAGATTATGTCGTCTTTGTCGACTTCACTTAAAAACTCTTATCAAAGATGGCTCTATCCTTACGAAGAATATCTACGTATTATGAAACCAGGAGTACACCAGCAGCTTGAATATGAGTATGGAGGACCCTTAACACCATCACCAGCCCCTTCTCCATTACGTAAGTCACATCAAAACACACCGACAAATCTTCGACCTCATTCTCCCGCAATACTAGCTTCTGATGCTCTCAATGCTTCGATAAAGAATGAAGGTGAAATTGAACAAAAAAAAGAAACAAGCCAAGAAACTCCTGCTCTGAGAAATGCTCATGTTACATCTGGATTCACACCAGTCAACCCTGGTGGCATAAATCCCACAACGCTTACCCCCGTAAACATCATTAGGAAGGATCGAGAAGAAGCCAATGGCTTGACTCCCAGAAGATCATTCGAAAATCCGATATCATCTTCAAAGAATACTCCTGAATATCGACCATCACTTCTTGGAAATGTAGCATTCTCCGCTTCTGAAGTGGTCTCCTCAAGTCCTACATTCAAACGGCAACTTAGTCTCGAGAGTATTGAATCTCGAGACAAAAACGGCCATGTCGAAGATGGTGGTCGCAGGAGTAAGCGACTAAAGAAAAGTATGTTGAAAGATTTTGTGACCAATACCAATAATGCCATTGTCCAGGTATTGTGTTTGATGATATGGCAATTTTTAGAACTTGGTCACATTCATAAGTTATCAATAAGTGGCAGAAATCATCGCTAATCTCAGCCCTACTAGATGCTGTTCCGACGGTGGCTGGATCTCACATGACCATGTTCCGACCCACCCCACCAAGAATTCCAGGAGAACAAGGCTCCTCTATACCTGGCGAGGTAAGTAGCTTTGTGTACCCCGTTCTGATTCATATTAAAACATCTTACAGAGATGCGAACAATGCGGAAAAAGTGAGGATCTTACCAATATTTTAATTTGTGAGTCGTGCGAGGCTGGATACCATATGTACTGTCTTGATCGGCAAGTTACTCATAAGCCTGACTATGACTGGCACTGTGCGAGATGTCTCGTCGGAGATGGTCAGTACGGTTTTGAGGAAGGTGGCATTTACTCGCTTAAGCAGTTTCAAGAAAAAGCGGCAGATTTTAAAGAGGGTTACTTTCAGAACAAGATGCCTTTCGACCCTGTATTCAACTGTCCACGACCGGTTACTGAAGACGATATTGAGCGTGAGTTCTGGAGACTCGTGGCTAGCTTAGAGGAGACGGTTGAGGTAGAGTATGGTGCGGATATTCATTCCACAACACATGGAAGTGGTTTCCCTACGATAGAGAAAAACCCTCATGATCCATATGCAACTGACCCATGGAACCTTAATATCATGCCACTGCATACTGACTCCCTATTCCGACATATCAAGTCAGATATATCAGGCATGACTGTTCCGTGGCTCTATGTGGGGATGATTTTTTCGACTTTTTGCTGGCACAATGAAGATCACTATACATACTCTGCAAATTACCAACATTTTGGCTCGACAAAAACTTGGTACGCAATTCCAGGTGCAGACGCCGAAAATTTCGAGAACGCGATGCGCGAAGCGGTTCCAGAGCTCTTTGAAACACAGCCCGATCTACTCTTCCAGCTTGTGACCTTACTAACTCCTGAGCAATTGAAAAAAGCTGGTGTGAACGTCTACGCTCTTGACCAACGAGCAGGCCAATTTGTTATCACTTTTCCACAAGCTTATCATGCTGGATTCAATCATGGCTTTAATTTTAACGAAGCTGTCAATTTTGCTCCATGTGATTGGGAGCCTTTCGGAGATGCTGGGGTTGAGAGATTACAACAGTTCAGAAGACAACCTTGCTTTTCCCATGATGAGCTCTTATGGACTGCTGCTGAAGGCACTGCGGCTGAACGTAACTCTCCAGGGGGGGTGACTATTGCAACTGCTAAATGGTTAGCGCCAGCATTAGAAAGACTTCGAGATCGTGAAGCAGCTCAGAGAAAAGCTTTTAACGATAAATATAATTTACTTCAAGATCCATGTCGTACTTCGGATGGGCATGAGAGTTCTGATTCAAATTATGATGTTCAATTTACTGTCGATGAAGAAGATGTTCCAGAGGAAGACTACCAATGTGTTTACTGTAAGGCTTATTGCTATCTCTCTCGATTAAAATGTGAATCAAGTGGTAAAATTCTCTGTTTACTTCACGCTGGAAATTACGAATGTTGTGAGGACCTCGAGATTCAACGTTATGCTGGCGAAAATCATACTCTTCATTATCGTCGGACCGCAGAAGCAATCGACTCTATGTTTCAAAAAATTTCTACCAAGGCTCAACTCCCGGAACTTTGGGAAAAAAAATTTATGAGCGTTCTTGAAGAAGATGAAAAACCATCCCTTAAAGCTCTTCGAGCTCTTTTAAACGAAGGAGAACGAATTCCTTATGAGATTAAATCACTTCTTGACCTTAGAGCTTTCGTTGAACGTTGTAATGAATGGGTAGATGAGGCAACCAACTTTACCGTCAGAAAACATCAAAATCGTCGCAAGAATGAGCGAGCCTGGAGAAGAAATAGTAAGGCAATATCGGATTTAGAAGATCGCGACCGAGAGTGTCGAAAGGTTGAGAATCTTGTTAAGCTAATCGACCAGTCTGAAAGGTTGGGATTTCATTGTCCTGAAACCGTACAACTCAATGAAAGAGCAGCTGCCATTAGGCAGTTTCGCCTAGATGCTAACGATGCCATAACACATGTTGTGCTGCGCAAAACACAAGATTTTGAGAATCTTCTTAGACTGGGAAAAGAATTCAATATTTATATGCCAGAAGTCGAAAAGCTAGATAAAATTGTACAGCAGATGAAATGGAATGATCGTGCGCGTGATAGTCGTGGACTGATTCTCAACCTTAAAGATGTTTCGGATCTGATCGAAGACGGCATCAAGCTTGAAATTCCTGATTATAATGATTATTTAACTCACTTTAAAGAACAACTCTCAAAGGGTTTGGCTTGGGAAAGTAAAGCAAATGAATTGATTGGCGCAAATGTCATAAACTATCCACAATTAGAAGAACTTTCTCAACAAGCTCTAAATAATTTACTTCCAGTTACCACTGAAAAACTAGCTGCTGTAAATCAGATCTTGAACGTCCAAAGGGAGGCTCATAAAAAAATCTCATCATTATTAGATCGAAGTCGAAACCCTGAGATTAGTAATCGACCTACATACACAGAAATTCGGGAAACAATTGAACGGATTTCTGAAATGAAAAATAAGCCAATTGGCACTCTTGACCTGGAGAAAGAACTTAAAAGACATGAAGATTGGATGCGTAAAGGCAAGAAGTTGTTCGGGAAAGCGAATGCTCCCCTTCATATCTTGAAATCTCATATGGAATATGTTCTTGAGCGAAATTTGGATTGCTTCGATATTCAGGTCGATAAGCCCAGAATGCCCGCTGAGCCTGCCTCTAGGGATATAACACCTGTCGAAGATGACAACAAGTCGCAAAGCTGGGAGAATCCAAGATTTCGTGAAGTATTTTGTATTTGTCGAAAAGTTGAAGCTGGAATGATGATTGAATGTGAGCTTTGCCATGAGTGGTAAGTAACTTTTAATCAAGGCTTCTAAAACTACTAATGACATGAAGGTATCATGGCAAATGCTTAAAAATTGCTCGTGGAAAGGTTAAAGATGATGATAAGTACACTTGTCCTATTTGTGACTGGCGAGTAAAAATTCCTCGAGATGCCGCTCGTCCTAAGATCGAGGATCTTCAGACTTGGCAGGAAGAAATTGCTTGCCTCCCTTTTCGACCTGATGAGGAAGAGATTCTAGACAGAATCATAAAAAATGCATTAGAATTTCGACAGCATGTCGCACCATTCTGTAATCCTGTCATGGCTACTGCTGAAGAATGTGAAACCCAACGCTTCTACCTTCGTAAAATTGAGGGCGCCGAAATCCTCCTTGCTTTTGAAACCAACTTCTTCAGACAAGAACTCCATAGATGGTCACCTGTTGCACCCGAGCCACCTCCTATTCTTCAGATTTCAAACTCGACCCGAAAGCCCCGGCCTACTAAGTTACAGAAGCTCATGGCTCAACATGGTGTTGATGACCCTGAGGCCTTACCCCAAGGTCTTCGGACAAAGTCATTCGTCAAACGAAAATCAAGTGAATCATCCTTACCTCTTCCCACAGCTCTGCAACCTGTTTCTGGATGTTCAGATTTAGGAAATGCTACTTCTCATCTACTTAACACAGGCAATACAGTATATTCAACATTATCCAATCTTTCAGCAGCTCATGATCATACTCACCCCCAATTTTGTTCTTTCTCTGGTAGTCAAGAACCTCATTTTACCATTAATTCACATACGAATATGACTCCTGGGTTTTCAAGTACTGCATATCTAAATTCTGCATTACAAGGTAATGGCTTTAGTGAAAGTCCAAAACAACCAAAAACATTCAATGAGGCTACTTTCGGTAGGGTTGACTCTGTTACTCTTGGTACCCAAAATGATAGTCCGATGAGAGATACATTTGCCACAAGTATTCAAGGTGATGAAAGAATGTTTGATGAATTGGCAGACGATGCAGATGATAATGTTGTTAAAGATGAAAAATACTCACCCAGACTTGAAAAAGATAGATGGGAAGGCGATGATGAAATGGAAATGTTTATTAATGGACCTTAAGAGAATTTACTCAGGGTTAATTTTTTATTAATTTTTTATTTTTCTGGCGTATCGGGGTAAATAGAAGAGTTTGGGGAAGTTGGCGTTGGATGGAAAATATTTGGTAAACCTAGCATTTGAGCTGAAATCTTAGAGTTGGGATGGCATAACTTGTAAGATTTTTAATTATGTCTTGACTTCTACCTTTGAGCTTTCTACAGCTGATTACAACAAAGCTCAAAGTTACTCCGATGTAGTCGCTGTTATTGTACAAAAATTTGAGGAATAAACTAATCAAGACGAAATGAATACTCCAAGCTACATTGATTATCGTGTTTGGTTATTTGTCTCATTCGGTAATCTATGGCGACAGTTTAAAAGTTTCATCATTCAAATTCGCCACTTGCATGTTTGAAATTGTCAACTGTTATTTTTTCTTTTCTTATTTTAAACAAAACAATTATATTGTGTAAGAAGACACGAGGTCATCTTTCAAACCGAGAAAGAAATATAGATATTTTAATAATTAAAACGTTGTATTTGGTGGGGCTAAGTTAGACTGAATGAGACCCATGTATTTGTGAATTATGTCACTACTACCTAGGAATACTATAATTTTCATCATTATTCTTTCTTATCTGCAAAATTTTAACTATTTAATTTCTTTTCAATGGAACCTAAAGCCTAAAAACATTTCTTAAGGCAGGATTCCTAGTTTATTGTAGATAATACTAAAACAAACTCTTACTTACTGTTTGTAGTAATATATTTATCTGGCACCTTGTTGATTTGTTATCCACAAAAGATTTCTGGGATTTTGCCAAGACATGGCCAGATTCATAATTGTCCCCATAATTCTGTCTATAATAACTCTACACATCCATTAGTAACAAGTTACTTCAAACAGGATCTAATAAATGATCAGCGAAGATTTTGAATATTACTTTAGGAGAGGATCGAGAGAGTAAACTTATCCTTTCGACCTACTTAATTTTTTATTCTTAATCAAGACTGTCTTTATTGTTGTGACTTGGGGTTAATTTCTTTCCTTCTAATAATTACTCATATTCTTTCTCAATTATTTCTCTGATCCGGTCAGACCTGTGATTCCTCTATACCAATGATGCATTTACTAACCATGAAGTAAATCTAGTTTTAGAATTATAGATTTGGCCTTTCGTCTTAGAAAATAGATATTCAACTCCGACAAATCAAATCGACAAAATTCATTGTGGATGAAGTTTTTATGAGAACTTCACCTTCGGCTTTAAATTCAAACCATTTATAAGTTGATACTGTCTTTTTTATCAAGGGGTTTCGTATAAAAACCCTAAATTTTGCAATGTAAATTTGTTCGACGTTTTGGTGTCAATTTCAGTTTCTGGTTAATCGTCCATTTTAAGTGTTGAAGAGATCAAATGAAATACCTGACAAGTAATATGACTTTTAGTCAACAATGATTTTTTTAGCTTCACTCTCAACGACCTCAACAACGACCTTAAAAATGGGGTATGTTGAGTCATAAAGTAGTTAGACGTCAACGCCATCGTGTCGTTAGAAGTCTTGTAGGGCGTTTAAAAATTTTGGCTCCTGGTGTTACAGCAAACACTGAGTCCACTTACTTTTCTGGACCAGGAACACGTGCTTGCAGACGGTTTTTTTTCTAATTATGAGTAGATAAGTACAACTTGAGATCAATCCACAAGAATCGGCTAATACAAAATAACTAACAGTTTCTTTAGTGAATGAGAAAACAGAAAGATCACATCACTGCTCTGGTATCGCTGGTAGTTTCGGTACTGAGGGGATACTTGAACTACGAGTTATCCCGGATATATAGATAGATATACAGTACTAACGTAAAAGTTTCCGCGAACTCCGCACCACACCAATATACCATATTATGTGCAATTACATTATTGAACCACCAATTGCTCTGGGAGCATCTTTATTATTGTATGTGAATTTTATATGTGCAGTCTAGATATCCCCAAATTTGCTAAGTCTTAGTACTCGATATAGCAGCCTTCTGCTGCAATAAGCGCTTTTACTCGCTTTTCCATACTCGACACTAAATCATGCAAATATTACTCATCTATATCCTTCCATGCCTTGAACAACGCTTCGAATATAGCCTCCCGTACCTTGTCATCATTGTAAAGGGTCAGAAGGCAAAACGGTTACAACGCGAAAGCTAAGCCACAATGAATAGTTTATATTTTCTATGGAGAAGTAACTAGGAGTGAGAATGGCTATCTTAAGTACTTCCTCACAATCACGAAGTGATCTCTTTTACTAGCGTGATCTGCTACCTATAAGTGATCTGTGACTGAGTGATTCTCATTTCTCCCAGCCTCCTACATAACCAGTTTTACTTCGGAGATTAATGCGCACGGACCAGGTAGACTCTCGGCTAACTCGACACAAGGCTGGGCTTTAGCTCTGCCTCAGCCTAGCGGGCACAGGCCGTTACAATCATTGCCACCAAACTTCTCGATGTCTGGATTGATCTTACACACCGCTTCTTTGAGTAGAAACTAGAAGTGTTCGATGGGGTTCATGTCGGGGCTCTAGGGCGGCCATTCTATGACATCTGTGCCATTTACGTCGAACCATTTCCGGAATTTTTTAGATGTATGGTGACGTTGTCCTGCATGAGTATGAGGCCTGGTTCGTAGATTTCGAGCTAGTTAGGGTCTAGTATTGAGAGGTAAGAGTTGGCTGAATAACCCCCGCGATTGTTCGCGTTTTCGCGGAAACTTTTGCGGAGGAACTGTACGCGCCTTGTATGGCTATTTTGTCTATTACTCGCCCGGCTAGAGTTGAAGCTTCTTTTGAAAAAATTTTCCCGCGCACGTAGTTTCCATTGCCACTTTTTAATGGGGGCGGGGAAGGTATTAATTAAAAACAAGGTACAACTTTATGGGAAGAACAGGTCAAACGGCTATCCATTACAGGTGAATGAATGTATCTGATCCCAATTTCCTAATATAAGGTGTCGGAATAATTCATATAACGCTGCACTATACTACAGTGTCGTCGGGTTTTAATTGTCTCGTTTAATTTTAAAAAAAAGTACATTTTATCCGGTCAAGAGAAAAAAAAGAATCTAAGCAGATCAAGTCAAATTTTTTTCAACAAAATTGACGCAAGCTTCGAAAAGGGGGGATGGGAGAATTTGTGATAGTTTGCCATGGAACGTCTGAGTTTCGAAATTCGATATTCAATATTCAATATTCCATTTCATTATTTTTTCACTTTCTAAACCATATGCAGACCGCCAATTTTGATTCAACCAACTTTTATTTTCGTCCTCACAGCCCCGATACTTTTGATACCAAATAAAACGCACCATATTTCAAAGCAATATAGATTTATTTCAGATTATTTATATAAGATCATGAAAATTTAATGTATAAGATGTCAAAATATGAATGTATTAGCATTAATAGCAATGATTGTATTCTTTCTAATTATGTTCTCTGCCCTTTGTTTACATACACTAGCTACCAAATTTTCTACATGTTTTTACCACATTGGATAAATCTTATTACAACTCAACAAAACCTTCATGAAAATTAATGATGCTAATCTTGAGAGGATTTCAAGTCATTTTTCGAATGATAAGTCGGGGTTTTTTTTACTAAAATAATGACGATTTGTACAATTTGCTGGGATCTTTGCATCAGGTGACTATGCAGAATTTTTGTGCGCGTAATTCTAGTACCTCGTATGACCCCCTCTTGCTTTAATTACTGCCACAACTCTTGATGGCATACTTTCGATTAGTGAATGACATGAATTTTCAGGTATATTTTTCCATACTTCATCAACTCTTTCCATCAATTCATGTATACTATTGGGTGGTTCCGGGTATTCTCCAAATCGACGTTTGACCAAACACCAGAGATGCTCAATTGGGCTTAATTCAGGCGATTGAGATGGGCATTTCATTGTGCTTATGCCTGTAAAGGCTAGCCAATTCTTTGTGTTCCTGGAAGTATGTTTGGCATCGTTATCTTGTTGAAAATAAATGTGGTTTTTGGCGCCGGAAAATAGCTTATTCGCCAATTCTTCTATCTTTGGGACCAAGTAAGTACTCAGAATGCCTATTAACTGCTCCGAGTTCATCCTGCCGACCACACGACTCATTCCACCGGCACCAAGCCAGGACATTCATCTCCAAATCATCACGCTGCCACCCCCGAATTTCAGTGTCTCTTCGACCACTTCTGCCGGATAATCACTTGGACTCTTGGACCAGGCATAATTAATGCCATCGCTATTGAGCCTATTAATCTTAGTCTCATATGACCAATTGACTTTTTTCCAATCTTCAAGTGCCCAGTTTTCGTGTTCTAAGGCCCACTGTAATCGGGCTCTCTTGTGCACCTTCGATAGCTTTGGTTTCTTCACCCTTTTAATTGCCCTTAGACCCTGCTCTCTCATGGTACGCCTCACGGTCATATCTGAAAGCTTATCTTCTCTCTCTATATTGATAGTTCTTGTTGCTTCTACTGCTGTTTTCGTCCCACCATTAGCCACCAAACGAGCCAGAGCTCGCTTGTCTCTTGATGTTAACTTGCTTGGTCGTCCACGCATGGGCGGTGATCTATGATCTAGCATCTTGCTGCGATATTTGGCCACCATAGATTTACCACAACCTGCATTTTTTGATATTTCTTCTACTTTTACACCCTCATCGAGTAGGGTAGTAATGGAGTATATTTGATCTTGAGAAAGTTTTCTCATCGTGAAAATATCAGAAAAAATTGATCGCAAAACGATTATGATTGCTTCAACTGATTGCAAGTAGGTTACATAGACGACAAAGTTAGAGTTTCTGGCTTAGTTAGGCATCAATGCAGGTTCTGCATCTTGATGAAATGACGCACACAAAAATTCTACATGGTCACCTGATGCAAAGATCCCAGCAAATTGTAAAAATCGTCATTATTTTCGTAAAAAAAAACCCCGATTTATCACTCGAAGAATCACTTAAAATTCTCTTAAGCTAGGCATCATTAATTTTCATGACGGTTTTGTTGAGTTATAATAAGATTTATCCAATTTGGTAAAAACATGTAGAAATTTTGGTAGCTAGTGTAATTGTTTACATAATTGTTAACGTGCTATCAATCGCGTCTGCAAGACAGACCACTAGTCCAGTTCCGGTATAGCGCATTTATCTAAGCTACTGTGAAATAAGCGAGTTATCGCATCTTCAATACCAAATATTTAAACTGTATCAATTTAGCACTTCTCTCCTTCAAAGTTGGCAGACTGTAAATGGTTTAGAAAGTGAAAAAATAATGAAATGGAATATTGAATTTCGAATCTCAGACGCTCCATGGCAAACTATCCC
>JAHYSP010008107.1:22691-35609 GCA_019455505.1 Pleochaeta shiraiana | reverse complement strand
GTATCTTAGAGAATTTATTGCTTGATATTTATACATTGCATAATCACAATGAAGAGACAATAAGAATGATAATTATATATGTAAAACTGTTGATATTGATCATTATCTTCCACCCATTACATATACTGACACAAGGTATTTAATATTGAATTATTCATACATACAAAACGTGATTTACTGTACTTATCTGGTCGATCAACAGTTAAAAACTCCACTTCATCTTGAATACAGATTTTTATCATACTCAATAAATACTTTGTTTTGATTTTAAGGCTTCTCAAAAGACACTTACTTCTTGTTTTTGGGTCTAAAAATTCCAAAATCTACAATGAATAATCGCAGCAAGCAATTAATATTAAATTTAAATAACAACAGAATGTTACTTATTTGGACTTTAATTTATATTTTTACAAAAAAAATATGATTATGGATAATAGACCTGAAAATATATCATAAAGTGATTACGATAGAAGCTACAATTTTCCATTACGATAGCCTTAAGTTAAATCCATTTTAGATTAAAACTTAAATAATTACCATGTACGCAAAATGCTCAGTATTTTAAACAGAGAATGCTTGACAAAGCACGAAATATTTTATCTCATACTTTCATTCTTTATCATGAATGTAACAGATTTTTGAATATTTCATGGGTCCTGATCATTGGCATTGATAGTTATTTCTGTTAGATTAAAACTTGTTTTATTATTACTCTCTAGATCTGAATTCATATTGTAATCACTATTGATTCCTTTATAGGACTAACATTTTCTGACCAATATCTACCATGCATGCATTTGATAATCATATTAAATTCATTTAAAATTCGAAACAGATAAAATATTTTCGATTATAAAAAATGTTAAGCTATAGCAGCGATCGTTATGATTTTCGTTATACTTTTCTGTAAGAGTATCAGATTGAGTGTCTGTAGGGATACAAGTAAATTAGAGACATTATTTATTTTATTTTTGACTAAATATTGCGTAGTATCCATTAAATATATCATTTTATAGACAGATTTTTCTGATATTTATATTTAGCTCTACTAACTCATGAAAATTATAAATGCAATATTAACAGGATCTGATCTTATTTAATGAAAAACAGCTATGCTAAGATCAATATTATCTTTGAATTTGTTTTAATTATAATGAAAATACGAACAGTTCTAACAGTCGATTTAGTATATTTATTGTCTACTTTTTTAGCTACAACTTAAATTATCGAAAACCGAAGCGAGAAGATATAATACTACAAATGTGGTGATACTTTTTTCTCAGATCGAGCCGACCATGAGACAAAAGATTTAGCAAAGAATACACTTTCTCAAATAGATCAAAGTTTTAATTTAATGAGATTTTCATTTATGATAGAAAACTGAATTTGTTTATGTGGTCTATTACTGAATTAGATTATTTTTATAGTTCATGGAGAGGTGAGGAACTTAATGGATTCATTTTTCATCATATTTCAACTTTAATTCCTAAAAAACTATTCTTGTAATTGAATATAAAAGGAAAGTATCTCTTATTTTGAGTACTTTCGGCAATGTGAGTGAATATATCAACAAATATCAATGGAGATAATCAATCACACTGTGTGAAGAACTCGGCAGATCATAACTGAATACGATGCTATGCGATATAGAAAATTGAATTAAATTTCAAATATTTATCCATCATAGATTCTTCTGTCAACAATAAGTACTCATGTTTGTCTTAATTGATTAATTGTATAAGAAAAAAATGATATGTTATTAAAGTATTGCATAATTCGGACTGCAAATTCAGAATGAAATTTTTTTATAAAATAAATTAGATAATATTACTATTGAATATATCAAAAAACATCAAGATAAGCACAAAATATTATCAAAGAAACGATGATGGATTATCAAATATAAACCATCAAAAATTTTAATTTGAATTCATTTCTACCTGTTTATAATGTATCTTGGAAATATATGCTTTCATACTTGATATTGTTATTAAATATTAACTCAATATCATCGAACTGCAAAAAATAAAATACAGATAAGTTCAATGATATATTTTTTTTGATTTCTTATGAAAAACCTATGAAGTTTTGCAAAACTATTCTCAGTGAAAATATTCCTTAACGTTTTTAATTTAAGAATACTCTCCGAGAATTGTTTTCCTGCAAAATTTCAATCAGTGAAGATTTATCTAATTCTGTACAGGATGTGCTTTTCGATTTCTGAGTATTCCATTTTATCAATCCTATATATTTGCCAAAATAATTTACGATTATTTGGTACTCCTCTATGTTAAGTTAGATAACAAATTTTTTGTCTTGATTTAATTGGAGGATATGCAGAAAAATGAACATAAATCGATACTAACCATTAGATGAACCGTAAAAATTATCATAATCATCCATAGGCAACTCATGGAGCTTCGGTGTCCTATAATAATGGAAAAAATTCGTTACCCTATTATCTGGATTATTTCTTGAATACTTTTCTCCTGCTATTTTAACTTTTTTGCGTACGGACTCTCCAGAAAAATAAATATCACCACATTAATGGTATAATATCTTCTCGTTTCGTTTATTTATTGCGGAAGCTGAAGCTGTAGAAAAAAAGAGTAAAAGTGCCGAGCAGGCGAATAAGATTGATATGTGATGCATAAAACCGTAATTAAAATGAAAGATAAACTATTGTCAATTTTATTTCTCAATAAAATAGAGAAATGACCCTATTTATATTGTATTTATTTTTGTAACGACTCAGCAAATTTCAAATGATAAAATCATTCAGAATGTGATTTTTAAAATTTTATTACATGAGATATAAAATAATTTCCAATAACGAAAGAAATAACTAATTTTTCTGCTAAATGTATTATGCCATAAGTTTTGGCTGCAATTTTACTAATATAATGAAGTGAGAAATTTAAGTTATCATCTTTAAAACTCAACGCTACTTATATCCAGAGGTATTAGAATTATTAAGTATCTTTTTTGGATTGCATTATTCCATCAATCGATTTTATGGCAGATATTTTTAATTAAGTAAGTCTTTAAAGAGAAAACATTTTTGGAAAAGTTATTAATTGAGAAAATGTCATTAAACATGGAAGCTGTTTTCGAATTTTTTTCTGTAATACTGTCAATGATCAGGATCCATAAAAAGCTTTTGAGCCAGAATCTTAAATTCTAAGTAAATACCACTTTAAACCACTATTGTATAAATATAAATTTAAAAAATATGAAGTAAATATAATTATTTTTCTATTAAATAATTCTATTCTAAGCATTAAAATGAATACTTTCATAATATTTTTCATTTATAAATTTTCTCATTAAATATTAATGGATCTCATATAAAATGCATGAATTACCTACCTAATATTATCATGAATCATAATAAAGAAAATTAATCGTTAACTAGTTAAAATTATATCTTACAATATAAAGTCATTTACTTATTTTCTAAAATTTCGTTGTTGGTTACAGCATAATCAAAAAACTAATGAACAGTTTTTGCCATAAAAGCTATTGATGTAAATATTTTTTCCAGATAATATTAAACAAAGATGGTTGACCATTAAAAATGTTTTTTTAGGATCAAACTTGTAACATTTAAACAGTATTTAAATACATGGGATAACTTTGCTTTACTGTAGATACACTGATGTCAAAGTTTCTTTTTATAGATGTGATTACGATGAAGGTACTAATTTTACTCCAGAAACAGTCTACAATCATCCGTGAACATCCAATCAAATAAAATTCTCACTCTAGACTAACCAGAAATTCATTCATTATCCGGTTCACATCCACCTTATGATCGTAAAATGATCAGTTGTATTTGTAAATATGATCGCTTTGTTTTGACTAGATAAAGTTCTAGATTACTCAGACTATGCTGTGGATAATTTAGAGAAACAGCTTTGGTCTTTACTTTCTATCACTTTATATTTCAGATTATCTTGCTACAGAGATTGCCACTTGAGAATCTGGAAACATATTTAAATGTAATGTAAGATAATTTTTCTACTTGAGTGAGAATTTTCTCGGGATCCATTACAATCTTTTTTAAAAAATATATTTGTATCCATTATCTTATTTTTTAAAAGCTTAGTTATTAAAAAAAAGTTATTTGTATAGACTTTTGTCTTATATTATTTCAACGACTTTATTGATATAGGTTACACTTATATCCTTATATTAAGAATCTTAAAACTATTATCAATCTCAATCTCCGATCTAGTTCTTCGGATACTTCTAATAAATCTTCAACTTCTGCCATCATATAGTGAGGCGAAAAGATATTATATTATGAATAGGGAGTTACATGTTTCGCAAATCTAGCCGTCCATGAAGAAGCTTCAAAACAAGTTAATATACTTTCTAGATTTGATCATTATTCGATATTAATTAAATAGTTTGTATATGATTAAAATATTATCTCTTATATGTAACTTTTGAATAAATATAAATGTTTTTATGGTTCATCAAATACTGAGAACCGAGGTTCATTTATTTTCTACATATTGTTTACTTCAATAACGAAAAAAAAACAAAAAAAAATCCAAATTATTTTATGAAAAAAATTAGAGAAACTTTATATTATGATGAGTAATTCAGGCTATGAGATTCAATTGATGAAAAAGATTATGGTGAGATCAAGAAGTTCGTAGTCTTCTAAATTAATCAATTCATCACTAGTTAATATCCTAAAAAATGAATATTTTTTGAATAGAATGTTTAAAATTATTTTTACAAAGTATTATTTAATCCAGCAAATACAATTTTCATATTATTGATCGATTTACTGCATTAGAATTAGGCCGATTTTACTGCATGACTTTACAGCCGTATGATCACTCTTATGTTGGATACCAACTCCTTTATCAATTTGAATAATTGACTTTAACACCGTATATATGACCTGGCAGCCTCGTGAAAACATATATTGCAGGCAAGTTGAAGAAATGCAATAATAGGCGGAACAACAAAATCTCACTTGTCACATTGTAGGAGAACCGTTTCTTCGTGCAGAGAATACCTTAAATTTAGCATTTTATAATTTAAGATAGTCTTTGGCTTGAGTTGGCACTGAAATTACATGTCCAGCTATCAATTCCCTATTTTTGATTTTTTTACCAACCACAAAGTATCAACTCCCAACTTTCCAAAGGTTGATTGGAAACTCCAAGTATTCAAAACTCATTTACCACAACTCGGTTGGATAGCTACGTAATGACTACCTAATTTGAAATTGGTAAACACAATAGAAGAGAAAGGAAGGCTCGCTCAGAATATAATCTGGGTCCCCTAAAGTTCGTTTCAGCATTAGGTTAGCAGTATATAAAGCAAGGTAAAAGAAGTGCTTCATAGTGGACAGACAGTCTATGAGCACAACATTCAGCATCTGATGGTTTTATTAATTGAACAATTATAGAAAGAAGACATATTCTTTGATCAGATGATATATCAGAAACGAAGGTCAAAGGCTGTACCATTGGTAGCGATAATTTTAGCCCAGGAGCGGATGGAATTTCGGTCGAGCTACTTTTAGATTGTTTGATTTAGTTATAAAATCTTGATACACAACTTTCTGATACGTGTCATCGTATTGGATATCATTTTATATAATTCTAGCTGGTGGATGTGGTTTTTCTACTAAAAAAAAGGGCAAGATTCTTTGTATGTAAAAAGATGGAGTCCTAACTCTAAGCTGTCTTGCATAGGTATAAAATTGGAGACTTTAATCGCAAAAAGCATGTCCCTACTTATCAAAATCTGTAATATTGATGGTCAGCAACAATTTGGAGCACTGCCTAAACGTAAAGTGATCGTTCTCGTTTTCTATATGACTCATGACGTTTAGAAAGTTATCACGCAAAGCTGGGCCTCAACTATTATCATTCACGGCGTGCAAAGAGTCTTTGAAGCTGTCTTTCACAACAGTGTTATACGGCGGATAATATTGCAAGGATAGCATATTTTTTTACTGCGATGGACTTCATCATTCCTCAAAAACCGCAGAGTTTGAATCAGCTTTCAAGGAGGCGTGACAAGAACCCAGCAGCTTAATTGTGGGGCTCCCCAGGGATAATCTATCTAAAATCTGTTATTCAGCTGTATATAGCGAAACAAGTCAGAAGTAGCAACACTATATTACGATGCTTCAATTTCAGCTTGAATGAACTTCTACCAGATTAAGTCAAAGGTCCCATTATTTATAGCTTCCTATAAAGTTCTAGGGATAAGATAGCCATTTATAACTTATGTAGGGAGTCTTTAATCTTTTTTGCAGTTTGATTCACCATAAAATACAATTTAAAATTCATGAACAATGTAATCCTTATTTAAACGATCATTTAAAGTTATTGTAAACGTGTGTCTCGCTATTAATGCTTTTCCTGCCACTTCTTCTTCATTTTTTACTTAATCGATTTTATTCCAATGGAATCTAGAAACTAATGCTTTTCGAATCATTTTTTTGGCTTATTTTCTGCTGATAAATCGATTAGACTTTCACGCCTTTTCCAAAAAAAAATATCTTGACTTAGCTAATGAGATTAATTCTAGGATCATTATCTTTTTAGGAGGTACGAATATTTTTGTTAGTTCATCGACTGATTCCTTAACAGGATCTCAATTGGACTTATCAACTATATATTGTTCCAGTTTTTTCTGATACTTTTTCTTTTCTTTTTAGAAAGTCTTTTGCTTTAGTTTTTTCCATTTAAGATCTTTTTTGTTCCTTTTTGTGGTATGTGGATAAGAGATAATAGTAGTGAAAGTATGGTTGTAGGAGTAGTTAACCGTTTGGTTTCTGGTATGGGTATTGGTGTAATTATCAAGGGTGGTGATGGTGCGGAAAAATTTATCATTCTGTTTTTATTTGGTCCTTCAATAAGTTAATTTTTACATGATTGTCATCTCTTCTTGCACACAGGCATTTGATTCGAGGCTCTTTGGATTTTAGTGGTTTTTATCTATCATTCTAAGATCGATCCATTTTCCATTTACTTTTTATTCAATAAGATCAGCATTTACTCCCTTTACAATACCCAGGTATGATGTCTTGAATTTGGTATTTATTTCGGTGTTCTCAGAATAATCCACGAATTCCCTCTCACTTTTTAACACTAGCAACTTGTCATCTCTTTCGATATCATCATAACTTTTTGAATTAACATAACCAGAGGCTTTATAGCCCCAGAGTCGAATGTGATCAATTTCAAGTCTTTTTTTCAGTGTAGGCTTCGATTTCTGATGTAAATTTATAATTGATCACTGGGCCAAAAGGAATTCTACTCAGATATAGACGTTATACTTAACTGCTTTGTTTCAGAATTTCTAAGCGAGGCTCAGCCTCACTATATATTGTCCGAGTTGCCATTGAAATTGTTTGAGTGTTGCGTTCTGTGAAACAGTTTTGTTATGATGATGCAATGGCTGTGAATTTTACAACTTTACCTTCAAAACTTTCTTATTGTTCGATAATGTGCTTGATTTCTGGGATGTTATTAGACCTCATTGGTTTAAGATGCCTTACAGTTCGTTATTATTTACTAACCATTAATTTCCTGAGCTTCGATTTAGCCTGATCTATTGTCATTATTAACATTGATTAGATACTGTGAGACCAATTGTCACTAACCTGCAGGAAATATCTATCACCACAAAATGAGATTGAAATGGGTCTAGCCACGTCAAAAGATTGAGTTCAAGAGGTTCGGTTTTGTTCTGGGTGAGATCTTTACATACTTCATTTTTCATCTTATCAGTTTTGCATGATTTACAAATTCTGTTTTCGACGATTGGAATCTTGACTTTGACAAAGTCCGAAGTCTTGTGAAGCGTGCCGAGTATATTTGATACTTTATTGCAGAGATTTTGAGTAATAATCTGTTAGGACTATAAATCACGAAGGGATGGAAGATAAATATTATAGTAAAGTTCGATAAAAATCAATTCTTTTTTTGTGTTAAGATTAATATTCTTATTATACCAAAATGGTACATCTCAAAGATATTAGTAATCTGAGTTCCCTAACTATTATACTAACTAGAGTGGTACGACTCAGGGCTGGTTCGGCTATTCCTGAGTTCCAATCTTCTAATTGCGAGGTTGGTACATCTCAGGAAGCTGTATAATTAATCCTTAATTCCCATATCACTTATAAACACGTTGCGGAATACTCTAGTTCAAATAATATTAAGACATTAATGACCGATATGTCAATAATATAATTTATAGCGTGCTCTTTCTTCTTTTGTCTCAACTGGGTCATCATCAAATAGATCAGGTACTTTGTCTGATATGTCAGGGTTGTCGTTGCTTCTTATATATTCAGCTTTTTCATGCTACAAACACTTTTCAATTGCAACATTATTGTAATCAGGATCGGATTTTTTTGATCAGCAGAGTAGGCGGTTTGTCTTTTAAGTATTATGTCGAGATGTTTTAATTAAGCTAGGTAGCACTTTGTTGAATGAATCAAAGAACATCACTTTGTACTGCATGAATCACCATTATGATGCCATCTTTTATCCAGACATTATTCTTGTCAATATAATCTATCATTCCTTTTCTATAGATCTGTTTTGCAGAGAGAAGATCAACGCCTAATTAGGCACATCAAAATTGTCATTTGCTATACGAGACGAGCTATCTGCACATCTAACGATGTCAGCCCTCCGATAATTTGACATGAATTATCCTCACACAACTTTTATTATGGTAAAATTTATTTACTCTAGTTTTATCCTCAACAAGTGGATATGGTCAGTCACGAGAGATTTAGGGTCGGTTTCAAGGACCTAAATGGCGTGATAGCACATACGGATTAGCTCTTTGGTAATTATCACTTTTGGTGGATGAGGCAAATCGAATCAATATCGTGATTTTTGTGACGACTTTTTCCTTGACGATATGCATGAGCTTTAATCGGAACTAACTTCAAAAATGGTTAAATCGTGTACTTTTCTGTTATTCTGAGCTTTATGTTTGACTTCATTATTGTGGGAACTATTTTTTTAAAAAATTTTATAAGTCTCTCTTTTGTTTCTAGCTTCTTTCATCATTTAATTGGAGCTAAGTTCCTTAGCCCTTAATTTTTTCATCGAATAAACAGTTACGAGAAATTTGCTTGTTTACATCACATATGTAGCACATAATGTCAAAAAAAACCAGAGGTATCGGGCGTTGAAAAGTCAGAGTCTCTACGGTTACTCTAATCTGAGCTTCTGACAAAAGTCTAGTGTAATTTCTCCATAATTATGCTATCTATTTCTTTTTCCAGTAAGATTAGTATGCTCTACTCTACACTTTTGCTGGGATGAGTCCGAAAAATATCCAGTAGTGATGTAAATTTTTACAGGAGAGCTCTCGTTAATTAATAAGGGAGATGATTTAAGTCGGGTAAGCACAATAAACGAGGATCAAAGATTTTCTATATTGTTCTATGATTTTATTGGTCTTAATACAGCTATACTTATGATCAAGGACTAAGAAAGACAGTGATCTGTCTCAAACAAACAATTGGTTTAACAAAACAGTTAATGCGAATGATCCTGCCTAAGAGTAATTTTTCAGGTATGGATTAGTGTATTAATAGTGATCTCGATTTACACTGCCCTGAAAAAACTAGGAGACATTTCCCAATATATGAAAGTTATAATATTACGTGACGGTTTGGAAATTCTCTTTCAATAACCTTATGTCGGGCCTAAGATGTAACATAAGAATATGGAAGAGAGCCTTCTCAGGATTAGTGCTTTCTTTAAATTCAGCGGTGGCAGTAACTATCATTTTATATCTCTTTGAAGAATACGAGCAATATAAATTCTTTTCTTTCCTTTACTTAATGTTTCGTAAAAACTCTGAATTTTGATCATAAAAATACGTGCTGTTGACTCGCTAGTTTTTCCAAATTAGCCTTAATATGTCTTCATATCTCAATAGCGCTGCTGTATTTGTCAAAGACAGCCTGTAAGTCATCGGTTATTCGTTGGAAGTTGTGTAGTTTGTATCAAAGTTGCACACCACCCCAACTATTTCTTAGGCTCCCGACAAGGATCTTTACAATACATTAATCTATTTATGTATTACCGAAGGGTCAAGTTTAGATAATAAAAGATTATTGTATGGTTTAAGACATTAATTTCTGAATGTGAGTGTTTGGTCGTGGGTGAACATAACAGCGTTGACACTAAAGTTCCCCATTTTGTATCACTTCTAAATTTGATGAACTATCTCTAGATATCACCAAGTTAAGAATATAATATTTATTTTATACTGAGAAATATACTAGACTAGATAATAGATATATTTCTATATATTGGAGGAGTTAACTCCCTTCGATAAAATAATCAAATTCAATTAACCAATACTTTCCAACATTATTTGATCTGTAAGTTGATCTTTTATTTGACAATAAAACTTGACTGAGCCTTGATTCATTATTTTTGTGTTTTCAACTTTCCAAAAATCT
This sequence comes from Pleochaeta shiraiana, assembly GCA_019455505.1. Classification (NCBI taxonomy): domain Eukaryota; kingdom Fungi; phylum Ascomycota; class Leotiomycetes; order Helotiales; family Erysiphaceae; genus Pleochaeta; species Pleochaeta shiraiana. The sequence goes on along the minus strand of JAHYSP010008107.1, from coordinate 25,132 downwards.
CCCAGTCTCTCAAATTTTGACATCACATCGTTTACGCCATCTAACGCTGCCTATGCCTCCTTGCTTTTAGCCGAGCACCCTTCTCGCTGTATCCATGAATATTTTTCTCTTGTTTGCTGGCTATGAAGAAACAATCGTTTGCTTTGAATTAGAATTTCACTTTACCAAAGTATTGTTCATAATTTTTCGTGAAAGGATTAATGGTTCATTTCTTTCGTAATTCAAAGAACTTCAACAGCATAAAGGCAGATAAGCTGCTGTATATATTTCCTTTAATTTAACAAATGAGGAATATGACCTTCACATAGATCTCTAACATTTACATCATTTTTAAGGCCCTGTTCATATAGAAAAAAATTGACAACAAGATAAACAACCATAAATTAATTTTTCACGGTATCTATAATATGATCCATTTATCTACTACTAATTAACGCTTTACCATGATATTAACAGTATTGTTTGCTTTTAGACTGTTTACTAGTATAATGAAAATCACTGCTAATAAATACGGCTTTATTATATTTAAATTTCATGCAAGACTTATTTCGCATCCACTTTTCCATTTAAAAAGCACCCGACACTTAACTCACTTTAAAGCTTGAGGAAAATCAATGAATAGCCTTGAATTCAACCAATGAAAGTTAACCATAATATTAGAACTTATTTCGACTTAGGAACTGGAAGCTAAACAACTCATTAGACGTATACCTATGCTTTCACGATGGACAATAAATTGTAAATTATACTAGATAATAGCATAAGAAGATATAGAAAATGAATAGTCGGTGAGAAAACTTACTTGGAGAATTGGAGTAAAAAAACGGGAGATTTCTCCAAAAACATTCAGACAAGATACTAGCATATTTATGCATGTAATTGATAATCAACTCGAGTTGCATCGGAATCATCGAGATTTTCTCACATATTTCCTAAATCCAGACCTTGAAATTGATTTTTATATGTAAATGCCTAATATATTTGAGAAATATGGGTATTTTATCAGTCTTAAGAAGGTGCTGCATGGTCTAAAGCAAAATGTTGTTTGGTATTATTACGATTAAGCGAATCTAGTAGAGCTGTCACTTTTCCCATTAAACTCAAATATCTGTCTAAGTTAAAATAATCAAAATAAACTTTATCTATTCCAATTTCATGACAACTTTCAAATTAAGGGACAAGATATTTTAAACAGTAATTTTATACTAAAAGCTTTGAGTTAAATAAACCCACTCAAAATCGTAAGTAATGATGAATACCTAGAAATTGGTATCATTCAGGCATAAGAAATCGCCCTGGAGCACATTTAGGTGGAATTCAAACGAATTTTTATTTAAAGGTATGGCCTCGAAGATTGTAAAGTAGCTAATACGCCACTTAGGTGTTATATGAGACCAAATTGATAGAAATTCTGTATTCAATTCAAAGTAGAGAATAAATTTATAGAAGATAGTAATCTTAACTTTTCGAACCAAAATCGACCAGTTATCTCTTTTGCTTTAAATCATCTTGCACGATTACTTGAAAATCCATCAGAAACTTATATCTAGGCGACACGCAGGACTTTTCGTTAAATTTGCAAAATCATTATAAGATAATATCAAAATTGTCACAAAATTGGAAAGCTAACAATTAAAACATACACATAGACAGACTTTGCAAATAATCTACCTACCTGAGGATCAACACTGGTGATGATTTATCAATTAGCAAATGGATTAGTTCGTTGAAAGTCGCACCTGCACTAAGAGGTAGTTCTCTTGCCAAACGGAAGTATAATATCATACTGCCATTCAAATATTTTGACAATTTCTGAGAATTAAATCGCTGTTTTTAAAATAATATTTTGAAGGTTGAGTCGAGTCTATAGAGCCAAACAAATAAAATGTTTTATTAATAAATATTATTTGATATCACTGATATAAACTTATGAAAATATTTGTTGATTGATTCACAGAGATCTTGGCAATAATCATATTGAAGAATTACCCGCGAGGTATAAACGATTCAGTTTAGGTAAAGTCTGCTCAGCTGCTAGCTATAAGTCTAACTAAAGTTAAATCACCTATTTTTATTCAGTAATCAAGTTTTAATATTGAGTATTTTTTTTCCATAACTTACACAAATGACTATAACCATTACATAAAGATATGTCGTGACTGACAAAAGGATTGTTGTTATTATCGTTAGGACATGAAAAGATATATATCAATTTTGTTTAATATCACATGCTCTGTAATATTTCAATCTAAATTTATCCTAGAACAAGCAAAAATGAATGGCGTAGGGAAATTTAAGATGTTGATTTATTAATAGTATGATTATACTCAGATAGTACGACGGTATCTAAGAAATAATTGAATAAATGACCAGAAGCTAGACGAGGACCATAGGAGATGTAAAGAAGGTCTTGTATGTCATCTGAAAATCTTAATCAATTA
>JAHYSP010008107.1:10986-21583 GCA_019455505.1 Pleochaeta shiraiana | reverse complement strand
ATTTTTTTTTTTTTTTTTTTTTTTTTTCAATATCTGGTCAGTCAAACTTTGATTTTAAGACAACTTCAATTCCTAATGATAAGTAAATAAATAGTGTATAGCATAAGCTCAAATCAATGATTTTTTGAATCTCTGTAACAATTTCTTTAAATTATTACAGATAAATTGCCAATTTGAGTACCAATTTAGTATTTAATTTACATAAAATCAAAAATTTTTCATATTGCAGAAATTGGATATTGAGATAAGTAACTCGTTGACTTACTTTCAGTAGATTTTCACAAATATTTTGTCTTTAAGAGTATTAAGCTAGATATTAATGTTTTACGGAGAGCTAACTCATGCGTGTTTTTCAATTATAGACTTATTGTAATTATTATAAACATTAATAGCATACTAATTACAAATAAATCAAAATTTGTTGAAACTAAGGCAGTAAAATGACTGCATTTTAGACTCTAATTTGTTTGTAGAATCATCCAATTGGTGATAAAGAAAACACACTTAAACTACAAAAGCATGATGTTCCGAGTATAATATTCTTTATAAGTATGACTAAGAAGATTCGAAAATGTTCCAAATATAAATGTTTATGGTAAAATAAAGCATATTCTCAATTAATGATGTATTTTAAAAGGTGTTTACGGACAAAAGAAATAGTAATTCGAAAACTGTAGAAAATTGTAGACCATTGTAAAATACCTCTATTATTGTGGATATATAAGATAGTTCTTCAGCTCAAATTTTGTAGATGACGAAATTTATAAGTTAATTGACATACCATATATTGTACTCTCAACGCTATTGACATCTTATGTTCTGATACTTTAACTATTATTGGTATTTTAGTGCGTAAATATCTCGTATGTGATTTCAAGTCAACGGCTCTGAAGTCAATTAATTGTCTTTTTTTTCTCTTTTTATAGCCTCAAACTAAGACAAACGTCATCATAAATTTGTATTTTGACTATGATACTAGAATTTCTCATTTATTGTTATGGAGAATAAGCTCTTCAAATCCCGTTACAATACATGTGGAATTTCATCGCTTCTATTACTTGCTACTTTAGTTACGATTGACCAGATGATAATTGTCCAGTGTTCGTTTCTCCTATCTTTGTACTCGAAGTCTCATCTCAATTAAGCTTTTCGATGAGTGAGAAGTAGATTTTGAATGTCCATTCTCATTTTATCACTGAAATAATACTATAAAGTTTTATTCAATTATTTCAGTTAAATCATTTTAATTATTTTCAAAACTTATCAATTTTATCGCGACAATTGATTATTTATCATGGTCTTTTGTCAGAATAATTAATAATGCTTAAAAATCCCGGGCCATCAAGTTTTTATAGTTAGCAAAATATGGTATTTGGTAACTGGGAACTTATTTTTCGTGTTTTTGTTATAGTGATACCTGCATAGTCTTAAAAATATGTCAACTTCTACCATCCGGTTGCCATTCAGAAGCATATTGGAGAATAAGATAATCTAACTGAGTTAAACTCTACATCCAGGTGGTAACCAGGTATTATCAATTCATTAAAAATAAAAATTTAATTTAATTTCGGTTAAAAAGGGGTAAAATGGAAAATGTGTATGGTAAATATGAGTGACAAACAATATAAAAAAAAAGTAAACAAATTTACCGAGCTCAAATATTGAAATAACAGCCATCAAATATACCCAACTCTATCATATTTTTAGGATAATAAGCAGCATTAGAGATATTACTTTTTATTTTTTATCTGAACAGATGATACACTTCATATTTAATCATCGAGTCTATTTCCACAAATATTTTGATGATAGGCAATTGATTTGTGGACGATATTTAACACGAGCAACATTTCAGTGAAAAAAAGTTTGCCGTAAAAGCAACAGTATCACTTTAATACTATGGGTTGACAATGTAAAATTCAAAAGTTCAAAATATCGATGAAGCGATTAATTTACTATCGAAGTCAGTCAACATGCAAATTGCGTAATAGATCTATTATATTTCCTATTATAACTTAGAATTAAAATTGAATTGAAACAATTTTAACAATATGAATCTCAAGCATCTTTAGAATTTACATAACGATTGATTGAGTGTTTGATATCGATTCTCTACAATTTTGCAATTTAAATGGCGGCTGATATAAGCTGCTGTATTTATTAGACTACTTAAACCAAATGATTACTTTATTTCATATCAATTTGAAGTAGATATTTCACAATTTCTATATTCAAGATTGATTTAAAAAAAAACATATTTCATTTTAAATGGCTCAGAATAAGAAAAGATTAATGTTAAGAAGCCGCATATGGAAAAATAGAAGTACATACATGTAAATTACTGCCGATAAGTTCTAAAATCTTTTACATTAATTATATAAAAATGATTTACCACAAATTGTAGTATATCTTGACATTAACATAATGCCTTTAAGAAAAATAAAGTTTGATATTTTTATTTGTCATAAAATAGTAATATTTTATGTGAAAGTTTCCTTCCTAAATACAAAATATTTTCAAATTCTATTATCTTTAGTTTCATATGGAAATTTTATTCAATCTTATAAATTAATAACCATTAAAATTATTCTATAATATAAAAATCTTTTTGGAATTCCCTCCATAAATTATTTTCGCGCAAATTTTTATTCAGTGAAGAACTGCTTAATTCTGAATACTGTATGCTTTTCGATGTCGGCGTATTCTTTTTTAATCAATTCTTTAACATAACCAGGTCTATTCATTGGATTATAGTACTCCTCTATGTTACAGAATTAAATAACAGGAATTATATCCTCAATTGAAATAAAAAACGTGCCGGAAATGAATACATATTGTTACTTACCTTTTGTTAAAACATGAATCTCTTCATAATTATCGATAGTTCACACAAAAAGTTTCAATAATCTCTCATGACCTAACAAGCGGAGCATCATATGATTATGATCACGTCTTAATAGTATTTCGACTGCTTTTGTAGTTTTTTAACTAACGTATCTATTAGAGAAGAACAGGTCACCACATTTTTAATATAAGAAACTTTCATCTCGTTTTTTGATTTGAAGATTTGAAGCTGTAGAACATTGAGAAAAATACCGAACTAGCGAGTAAAACTGACAGTAGATTTACCGTATAATAATTGAGAATTTAAGAAAACTTAAGATCAATAATGCTTTTTGAAATACTTAGCGATAATAGAGAGTTAGTATTATATCTTTTTTTATGATTTAATCTATCTTAAATGAAAAATGGTTCAAAATATTTTATTAAATGTAAATACAATGGATTTAAAATTATTAATAGTATCAAACCAATGAATGAACTTTTGGAACATTATGTAACCGACTTGACTCACAGGCTGCAATTCTCACAATGAGTTAATGTAAAAAATTAAAATGTTCATCAATGAAATATAATGTTACTCAAGTCCAGAGTTATTTATACTGTCATGAATTTTTCTGTGATGCATTTTCCCATCAATCGCAGTGGCGGCAGAAAAGGTACATTACAAATTGTTAAATACAAACAATTAAGTTACAAAATTTGCTTAAAATGATGAATATGCTGTAAAATTCAATGATGCAGTTATTAAATATAATTTAATAACACTGCCAATATAAAGGGTTTCTGGAAATATTCTAGCATGTACATAAATGATATACTACTTATGAATTTTTCAATTGTAAAATGATTATGGTTAGAACTCATGAATATTATAATTAAATTTATATTTCCTATATCAAATAAATCCTTTTTACAAAATGAACCAAAATTTTGTTATATATTTTTGGGTCAAAAATTAAGAAATACTATAATTCGTATAACCGCAAGAGTTAATGAAATATTAGATTTATATAACAAGAGATAGTAACTAATTTGGATTTAAATCGATATATTAACAAAGAAAAATTCTTATTGATAATAGACCTGAAAGAATTATCATAATATGATAACGACAGAAGCTACAATCTTCCATTTCTATAGCCCAAACTTAGTCAAAACTTCAGATTAAAACTTAAATAATTATCATTTAAGAAAAATGCTTAGTATTATTAACAGAAAAGGCTTGACGAAATACGAAAGACTATTACTCATACTTTCATCATTTAATATGAATATACCAGATTTTTTAATATTTTATGGGTCCTGATAATTGGCAGTAGTTGTTATTTTTGTTAGAGTTATCCTTCTTTTATCTATTATTTCTTGCTCTGAATTCATGTAAAAGTCATTATTCATTTGTTTTTAAGAATAATATATACCGACCAATATCTACCATGCACGCATTTGATGCTTATATTAAAACCTGTTAAAATTCGAAAAAGATAAAATATCACAGAAGATAAAAAACATTAAGCTATAAATGTGAACGTTTTGATTTTTGTTATACCTATCTGTGAGAATATCAATTTGAGATTCTGTTATGATATATGTAAACGGGAAAAATAATAAATTTCATATTATTCAATATTGCGTAGTATCTATTAAATATATAATTTTTTAGACAGATTTATCAAATATTTCAATTTAGCTTTACTGACTCATGATAGTTATAAATGCAATTTTAACAGGATCTTATCTTTTTTAATGTAAAACGTCTCTGCTGAGATCAATAATACCTTTGTTTTTGATCTAAGTATAATGAAAATACAATCCATTCTAATAGCCGGTTCAGTATGTTTGTTCTCTTCATCTTTAGCTTTAACTTCAATTATCGAAAAACGAAGCGAGAAGATCTTATACTACAAATGTGATGACACTTATTTCTCAGATCGAGCCGTTCATGAGACCTCAAATTTAGCAAAGAATACGCTTTCTCAATTAGATCAAAGCTTGAACTTAATGAGATTCTTCATATATGATAGAAAACTGAATCTTTACATGTGGTCTATCACTGAATCGGATCATTTTAATAGTTCATGGAAAGGTGAGTAACTTTATGGATTAATTTTTCTACAAATTTCAACTTCTATTTCTAAAACAACTACAACCTTTTAACTTAATTAATCAGAAAAGTTCTTTATTATCATGAGTATTTCCGGCAATGTGAAGGAATTAATCAAACAGGATATGTTGAAATCAACAATTACAACCTGTGAAGAACTCAACAGATCATCACTGAATAAGATGCTATCTGATAAAGAGAATTGAAAAAAATATCAAACTTCTATCTATCATAGATTACTCTATCTTCCAAGAATACTCATGTTGGTTTTAATTGATTAAATGTACAAGAATAAATATAATTTGTTATTGGAGTATTGCATAATTCGAACTGCAAATTAAGTATGTAATTTTTTTTATAATATAAAGTTGATAAAAATACAATTGATTAAATCAAAATAGATTACGATAATTACAAAATATCTTTAAATTAATGGTGATGGATTATCAAATATAAAGCATCAAAATATTTCATTTGAATGCTCTTCTAACTTATTTAAATGTAACTTGGAAAAAAATACTTTCATACTTGTTACTGTTATTAAACAGTAATTTAATATCAGCAAACTCTATAAATGAATTTAGATAAATTCAAAGACATATTTTCTTTAATTTCTTATGAAAAACATACCCAGTTTTACAAAACTATATAGGGTGAAAATACTGTATAACGATTTGAATATTAGAATACTCTCCGAGAATTATTTTCGCGCAAAATTTCAATCAGTGAAGATTTACTTAATTTTAGACATGATGCTCTTCTCTATAGAGTTTCTTTTTTCATCAATGCATCAAAATTACCAAATTGATTGATGATGATTTGGTACTCCTCTATGTTTTTAAGTTAGATAACAGAATTTCTCTTGATTGAAATGGAGAACATGCAGAAAAATTAATACATATCGATACTAACAATTTGATGAACCATAAAATTTTTCATAATCATCGATAGGCTACACAAATAGCTTCGCTGATTTATCATAATGTAATAAACTCATTATCTTTGTATCTGGATTGTATCTTGAAAATTTGTCACCTGCTATAATTTCTCTGCGTACGGACTCTTCAGAGAATTAAATATCACGACAATTATGATATAATATCTTCTCGTTACGTTTTTTATAGTAGAAGCTGAAGCTGTAGAAAAAAAGAGTAAAACTAACGATCCGGTGATAAAGATTGATAGTAATTTCATAACACTGTAGTTATAAATGAAAGATTGGATTAATATCAATAATGGACTTTGAAGTATTCTGGGATAGGTGACTATTTATATTACAGTTTATACTAATGACATCTTAAGATTTTTATTACATAATAAAACAAAATTTCTCTTTATAAACTAATGCACTGTATATATAACAATTTACAATAATGTAAATCAGATGAACTTTCCCTCTAAGATGGTACATTCATCAATTTAAAGTTGTAATTCTCATAATAAGAAAAATATTAAAAATTAAAAAGATCAACAATAACATTTGACGCTACTGAAATTCAAAGTTGTTTTAAAGTGTCTTGAAAATTTGATGGGTTGCGTTTCTCCATCAATCTTTTTTATGACGGATATTGTTTAATAGTATATTTATGTTAGAGGATTCAATAATGAACATATTATACGATAAAAAATTTACATTTTTAATGGAAGATGTTTTCCAATTTAGTTTAATGATACTTAGAATAATTTATTACTATCAAAAGCTTAAGAAGCTGGTTCATTCATTCTATTAAATAAATGCCTCTTTAGATATATAGAGTAATAATTTGTAACCAGAGAATGTGAAGCAGATTTTCGTATTACTATCTCAAATAGGTGTATTTTATAGAGAAATTTGTAATATTTTCTCCAGAAATTTGAAATTTAAATTTACACTTTATACATTTAAAAGGACCACTAAAAATAATGCATGAAGCATGCTAATAATCTTTTCATGGATCTTAATAATTGGCAGTATTAGTAAGTTATATAAGATAATTGACTTTGTTTATTTATTTTTTTTATCTATTTATGTGTATGAAACCTCAAGAATATGAGATAATAACAATGTCTATATACAATGAATGATTCATCTTGAAAGTAGGTACTCTTACGACTCAGTTTTCATATGTAGATGCCACTATGAAGTAAGGTCATTTTTTTCTTCACAAACAATTTGCTCTCATCCTTGAACATCCATTCAAATAAAATTAAAACCCTAGATTAACCAGACATACTTCAATCATCTTGTGAACATCTCCCGCAAATTTAAGAAATGATCTGTTGAATTCGAACTAAACATCTCCTGTCATAAGTGGTGTGAATACCCAGGCTATCCAGACTCTACTCGGGAGAGCGATGATTGGAAGCCTCATACTTAATTGTTGATTATATCGATTTAGATTACCTTTCTACGGAGACTGCATTTCGAGGGTCCGAAACCTTTTATATTAAGTAGAATAGTTTTTTTTTTATTGTAACTCGGAATTTTTGTTGGATTCGTTTTGTATGTTTTTTAAAAAAATATTATGATACATAATTTTATTTAAAATTGACTCTGTCAAAAGCAAAATAAAATCTAATATATAAAGGCTCTTTCTTGTCTTGAAATATTTTCAAGATAATTATTTATATTGATTTATCTTTCATTTATAAATACAGTGTAGTAGAAGTTTTGTTAATCTTAATATCTCCCTCGATACTTTGACTCCCTTTTTATAAAGCTTCAACTTCTGGCATCAAAAAGTGAGTCGAAAAAATATTCTATCATAAATGTGGTGGTACTTATTTCTTAGATCTAAATGTTCAAGAAAAAGCTTCAAAATTTTTGAAAACACTTTCTATATTTAATCATATCTCATGAATAAAGATATTATTTTGGTTTTGCGTATAATCTGAACCTCCCGGTGTCATTTATGGATAAAAATTGTAGTTCTCCTGGTTCATCAAAAGATAATTATCGATATGTAATTATTTTCATACATATTTTCCACTTGAATAACCAAAAAGAAAACTAGTTTTTTTTATTAAAATGAGAAAATAAAAAAATTTATTATGATGAATGATCCAGCTCATGTGAGTGGATAAATTGTAACGGATATAGTAAGATTAATTAGTACATAGTATTCAAAACTTAGGCATACTATTTCAGGAAAAGATGATACAGCAAAATATTCCTTGAATTAAATATTAAAAAATTTACATTTTAAGAATTTTTTTGTTTACTTACACTGCAATTTTTTGTATTATTAGATTTATTGCATGATGCTAAGGCTGATATTATATTTAAGTAATGTATATTTGGGATCATTGCTCATTAATAAAGAATTTCATTAAATTAAGAAAATAAATAATAATATTTTAATTAGGAAGCATCAATATAAGATAAAATTATTTTCACGAGATTGGTCATAAATTATTAACGCTTATGCTATAATTTCCGAATGATTGTTGTAAACTATCTTTTTCATTTCGATCATATTTTGTTTTATTAAATATTTTATTTATGAAATTCAAGCTACCTGAAATCATTGAAAGTATATAATCTCCAAAAGTACTTACCCCAATTCATATCATGAATAAAGGGACTGATAAGTTTTAAATTCTAATTGATTTTCATCATAATAAGAACTTATTCTCAACTAATTTGTTAATACTTTTATGTTGAAGCTGATAAAATATCAGATTACCTTTACGTCGTTCTAATAGGAATGTGTGTGGTGTGGAATTTGAGCTTATAGCGAATATTTGCACTATAATAGATTCACAAATAAAAGGTTCAATTGAGAAGTGGACCAAGAGGAGCAAGGGGAGTCTGTAGAACGAAAGTGGATGCGTTAATTTATCCAGTCGAGACAGATGGCTATATTAAATAATATTGATGCAAAAAGTTGAATGAGTTGAACACGCTAAATGATGATGATGATGTTGATGATTTTTTATTTATCCATGTGTCAGCCTTGCGGCTAAACAATACTTAACTAATCATCACAAGCAGGACTTAGGACTCAAAAGAAGATGCCCTAGAGTTACCGAATTATATCCTAGTCTTAATATAATTGCTTTGCTGCGTTGTATGAAACAACACACCGGAAAAAACTGTACTCAAGGTAACATAATAATTGAAGTCTCTTCAAGCTCCAAACCGATTGACATTCAGTTTGACACGCCCGCTGTTCCACTTTTTCTAGAGCTCCCAATCCTGATGAGACAATAAAGAAATAATGTTAATCTCATCAGGGGCATATTTTCCCGAAAGATTGAGATTGGTCCAGCCATTCAATTAATGTTATCACCCCTTATGAAGTTCTCAATAGATATGAAATCAATGTTTTGATAGGTGTTCAGATTATAAACTGACTAAAGATATGACATTTCATTTATTATGTAATAGAGAAACATTTATTCTGTAGTAAAAGTTAGGGTTTGAAGAGAGTATGTATTCGTGAAAAACTGTTGATGATAAGGTGTTTATATAAAAGATGAATGATTATGAATTGCTTTATACACAGAACTGAGAGTGGTACTTGTACGACCACGCAGCCGCTAGTTGGCTCCAGTCTGAAGGTATGTTTGCACTTCCCGACTCACGAAACTAAGCAAATATCTTGATCAATGATCTATTAATGATCGCACAGTATATCCTCGCACAGTTTGTGTAAATTTGAGCCTGACAATTACAAAAACAGTCCTCACAGATCGATCATGATAGTGACGGAGCATTCGAAAGAAGAAAAAGTATTTAGTTGTCTTGGATGGCCCGCAGAGGCGATTCAGTGTAGAATCTTCATGGTTGAATCAGGCATGATAAGTAACAAAGTTTCCATGGCTTGTTTTAGCTGTGACGACCCTGATAAAGATTTATGTCTTAGGAGGATCTCCTTTGGAAAGCTAGGAGCATTTAAATTTTTGAGATGTGTGTATGTAGACGGAGATAAAGTGTACCACCAGTTATGCCTGACTAGTTAAGTCTACTCCATGTACTATTTTCTCAGTGCAGCAAAAAAGTCCACGGGTGGGTTCAGAAATGTCATTTTTGCTCCCTTATTTGCAACGTCATCAGAAGCTTTGTTGCCCTCACTGCTAGAGTGGCTACGATTCAACGGACATTTACTTATCCATCCGAGATGTGGGGCAGCTTTTTTCAAGTTTTTCAAAATTTTGCTGCGTCAAGGGCTTCTAAGAAGATTTGCTAAGAGGAATTTGAGGTGTTTCTCATTAGGAATTTTTTTTTGCAACTTCTTCAATATCTAGAAACACCCACAATTCGTCAGAGAAGCGGACTATCGGCATGATGGCGGTGGCACGTATCTTCTTAAGTACCGCATTAGCTTCTGCGTCGAATGATTACTTTACCTTTCCTAGGGGTAAAGCTCGTGGGCACACTTGAATACCGAATCAATATACTACAAAGCCGCTTAAAGCACATTTGTCGGAACACTACCGATGGTCAATTCACAAGCTTGTGAGGGGTTACTAAAATCTTTACGTTTTATTCTCTCTCTATGGTAAGAAAATCTCTAAATACATTGTTGCCTTTCTTGACACGCTATTCCCTATAAGGAAAGGTCTCAACTCTACCCATGTACATAACATTTTGTGAGCCAATTCACAAACTGGCGGTAAACAAAAGAATTAAAGTAAGAATTCAATGACTCTTATAATTTGAGGAATGAA
>JAHYSP010008106.1:1212-12945 GCA_019455505.1 Pleochaeta shiraiana | reverse complement strand
TTTTGGGGGGGGGGGGGAGAGTCAATTTGCCGTAGGACTCTTGAAGAATAACTAGCTCTGGCTGCTGTAGGCTAAGTGTAACGCTAAGCTGCTGGTGTAGAATAATGCGGTTGTCGATAAGACGATAGAAACGCCAGGTCGCCTTAGGCTGTGCAGGCGGGCCAAGCGATCTCTGAAAGGCTCAGAGGCCGGGCTTATCCTGTGTGCCTACTCGGCGTTGAAATCAATCAATCAACCAATCAATCAAAACTTCATGCTTCATCATCACAGTTATCTCAATAAATATATTCTATTCTGTACTTCGATTCCTTATCCTTAGTCATTTTTGTTAGCAGAAATTATTGTTATTCAATATATCTTGGTACACTCTCACTGGGATATTGAAACAAAAAAAATTGCTGCGGGTCCGAACATACATGTACAATATCGCAACCTTAAAAATTGTTAGAACGCATATAATTCTCAGGGGTAAGTTAGGCTTTTTTATCCGTGAAGCTCATACAGATCAAAGTGCATAACTTACCCCTGTAGGCTATATGCGTACTAACAATCTATATGGTTGCGATACAGTACAATATTGCAGCGGTAAATATTTTATAAAGTATATGCTTTTTTTTTCATCATCCCTGTACATATTTAACTTTAACACCATAGAGGTCATCGTTACTATCACTTATTACCCCGCTTTCTGTATGATCATTAGGCCTCACTTTTGTCTGCGCACAATATCAATTCAATTCCTCTCATTCATTCAATACCTATACTCAAACAAACCAGCAAAAAAGCAAACTATTAAATTAATTTTCATTTTCGCAAATTGCCATTTATTTTTTCCCTAGATTATACTACTTGTTTATCTAAACTAAATTAGAATTACTCTATCTTTTTTACAAACATGAGTTATTCAACGCTTGCTTCGTCATTTCAGACAACATATTACAAGTGATCAGCGTATTCAGGTTCAAACTCCACGTAAATTTGCTCGCATGACCATAAGTAAAATCGCCGACACCCTTGGGCTCTCTTGGGGCCAAGCACAACACGCTTATACCCGAAGAGACGAAAACCCTGCTCATCGTGCAGATCGTCCGCCAGTATTAAGTACCGAGCAAATAGATCAACGTTGGCATTTATCTGCCATTCGTTTAAATCTGGACGGACGAGCTTCTTGGAACTCGCGGCTGGTTCATTCAGCCACTTTAGCTGTAGCGAACGTGACGTCTTTGGAACTCTCAAGAGAAGAGGTTATAGACGATACCGTGCTCGAAAAAAGCCTGTAACAAGCGAGGTGAATAAAAGGAAGAGGGTAGAGTTTTCCAAAGCTCACATAAACCGGAATTTGGAGGAATAGAGTCGGACTCTCAGGACCGACAAGACCTGGACCCCCGCACAGAAATGGATGAGTAATGATGATAGTCAGTCCCGAGACTGCCTTAACTAATTGACACCAATGCGAAGCTTAAGCAGATGAATAGGTGGGTGAAAATTGTGTGAACCTGAGGAATGTTCGTGTGAATGGATGGATGTTCTGGAGGTCATTCATGGGGTGTCAAAAGTGCTCATACTAGTTCTGGGAGAAGGATTGGGGATTGTCGAACGAACCAATCAAATGGTCTGCTCATAACCAATTGCGATAATTGAACAAATGCGGGGACTAAGTGAGAGTTGCAGCACTGTTTTTTCTATTTTTATTATGAATTATATTTCATATGAGATGGTAAATATTAGATTGTGGCCCCACATTGTCATTATTTGGGAAATATTGTTGGATAAGTTGATATAAGTTAAATTTGGTTACTCTCTCAACTTCAGCGATATCCGACGTTTGTTTCCAAAATTACACAGATTTAACTATATATTTTTAAAAATAAAACTATAAATATATCAACTCAAACCACCAAGAGACCACGTCGGCAAAATCACTCAGGAGATGATCGGGTCGCAATCCTAACTCTCCGAAGGCATGGCCTATCAATATCGGCCATTGCCGATAAACTAAAATTCTTCCTACGTTAAGTGCAATACAAATGCGAACGTGGTGATGATAAAGAAGGTAAGAGTCCCGACCGGCCATCTGTATTGAACATCTCCCAGGTTAATGAGCTCAAACAATTTACATGTAACTCCTATCAGGGTCGATTTATGAACTAACTAGAGTTTGAAAATTCTCAATTCCCACGCTGGAATTGCAGTGAGAATGTTATTAGGAGAGCACTTGTCCGAAGAGGATTTAGACGCTATATCGCTCAACACAAGCCTCCATTAAATCAAGTGAAGAAAATAAGAGAAAGAGATTATCATTTACCCAGGATCATTTAGACTGAACATTTGAACAGTGGAGTCAGATTATTTGGACTGATGGATCTTGCATAACGGGTGGTCAGCACGCACGCATGTAGGTAACGAGGTGGGTGTAGGTAACGAGGTGGGTAAATTCTCTTACTGGCTAATCCTACTTAACACCAATGAAGAATTTCAAAGTGACGAGAAATTTGATGAGATCTGTGAGAATTCTCAATTTTGCAAAAGAAATGGCTGGATGTTCTGAGGGTGCTTTTTGGGGACACAAAAAAGCCCCTTTTAGAATGGGATAATAAATGGGGAAACATTACCTCGGAATTTTATTTTCAACACATACTTCCATTGATCAAATCGGTCAAACAAAAAATTCCTTCATTTTTACTAATGCAGGATGGTACGTCAAGTCATTCTGCGCGAAGACGAATGGGGCTCTTCAAGCAGCAGGAATAAATACGATTGACTGGCCTCCGTATTCCCCGGATCAGAATTCAATCAAAAATTTATGGGATACTGTGAAAATAATGTTCAAAATTGTTATCCTGAGATTGAAGCTGGGAATTCAATAACCACCCAGGAACTCGGTCGGCTAGTTGATATTATGCTTGCAAGATGTCGAGCAATGGTAGAAGCTGGAAGGGGGCCTACCAAGTATTGACTTTTGTAGTTTTAAATTAATGAGATTTTTCATAGAGATATTTTTCATAGATTAATTATCGGCCATTTTAACTCGTAGAGAAATGAAAATTGAGTCTGTAAGCTTTTAACTATGTTTTTGCCGTTGAGAAAAACTCCCCATAAAATTGCTTTTTAGAACAATTTATTTCTGAATTAAGTTTAGGGCCTTGTTAATCGTACCGCAAGTAAGGTAGATCATAGCCAATTAATGTTGTTATTGTGCCCCGTAAATCCACTATTTTATGCACTTTAACAATGTACGGTATGGAATGGGTATATGGGGAATCGCTAAGGGGAAGAATAATGGAGTTTGTTTTAGGGGTCTACCCCTACGTTTTGAAGGCCTTAGGCATGATTTAGGTATGAACTCGCAACAGGAAATATTTTCTCTCTCTCCACTTTCAAACATCTTGTCAATTTCATTTTCGTAATCTAGTTTGTCTCTTAACATCACAATTATCTATTTCTACACCGTGGAAACTTCAACAGTTTGAATATCACAAATCAAAACATCCATTCATCAAGAACTTTTATTGAAGACATAAATTTTACTTTCACTTTAAGGCATAAATAACGGTGAGTTGACAATCAAACTACTTTAAAGTCTAATTTTTCCTAAAAATGCATTTTGAAAGATGATTTCTCAATCTAATTCTCAAGAAACACGTCGAACAAACCTATCTAGAGATCAACATTAACGGGGCTTCACGAGAGCAATATCACTCCGATCGAGTGGACACCTTGCTCTTCCGACCTAAATCCGATAGAATCTGTATGTAACGTAATGAAACGGTTCGTTCAGTTCAACTATCCCGATCTTGATTATGGAAAGCAGCGGTAGCAAGATGAGCTTCGCCGGATTGCGAGAGAGGCCTGAGATTCTGTAACGTTGGAACAGCTTCTCGAACTTAGTACTATGCCAAACGGATGCCAAGCCGTTATTGATGTCAATGAAGGGGCTACTAAGTACTGAAATTTTTGTAAAGAGAACATTATTCTTTTCAGAGCTATCAATAGTAAAATTCACAGTAAATTTTCAACAAAAAATCCGACTTAATTAGTATTAGTGTCTATAATAGAGAATGAAAAGAGTTGTTCTTTTTCTTTACGAAAAATTCACCATACTAAAAAATGGAGATCACTTCCTAATATGTCTAGCTTGAAGTAGACTAACAATTTATGGCCCCTGTATGACCCCTGTATTTAGGTGCTGTTCCTTCTTTATCGATCACATACTGTACATGTAAATACTAGCAATACGGTATATAGGGTTAAGACTAAAATGCGCTAAAAATGTTGCATTTTATACCTTTTTACATAATGGTCGATCGACAACAATACCCCTGTCAACATAGCAGGGATAAAATCTGTTCCTGAAGAGTTCGCTCGACTATCCGAGCTTGGTCCCTAAGCTGTGGATTAATTACACTAGTCTCAATACAGTTAGTACATATAATATGCCTTTAACTTAGCCTGAGACTATCTTAAAGATCTTCGTAAACAGCAAAACTTGGAGATCCCACTGTGTACCTTCTATCATGGCTACAACAGCTGATTCCAGCTGGGATCATGGAAACCAGCAGATTACGGTTCACCAATCGAAGTCGGATACAGCCGATGGCAAGATTTTGACTACCTCTGTAAATGGATCTGCGTCTAATGGTGCGCTAATTTCATCGGTATGTATCATTTTAAATCTCCTAAAAGAGTCCTGGGAAAAAAGTAAATGAAAAATCAGACTGATAGTGAGTGTTTAGGCTCCAAGAACCTCTGGTTTACTGGCGCCAGTAATTCAAATGTCAGGTCATACCGGTGAAGTATTCTG
Source organism: Pleochaeta shiraiana (assembly GCA_019455505.1). Classification (NCBI taxonomy): domain Eukaryota; kingdom Fungi; phylum Ascomycota; class Leotiomycetes; order Helotiales; family Erysiphaceae; genus Pleochaeta; species Pleochaeta shiraiana. The sequence goes on along the minus strand of JAHYSP010008106.1, from coordinate 8,144 downwards.
TGCCAAATTTGATCCGAGTGGGAACAACATTGCCTCTGGATCTATGGATCGATCCATTAGTAAGCTTGTGTCGAATAATTATGATTTAAACAGTCCCTGTCTGATTTTATTCTAGTGTTATGGAGGACCTTTGGTAATAGCGAGAATTATGGCGTATTGACAGGGCATAAAGGCGCAATATTAGACCTACAATGGTCGCGAGATTCACGAGTATTATTTTCTGCATCTGCTGACATGCATCTTGCAAGCTGGGACTTAGCAACTGGAAGTCGTATTCGTCGGCATGTTGGACATGAGGAGATAATCAATTGCATGGACATCAGTAAAAGAGGCGAAGAACTTCTGATCAGTGGATCAGACGATTGCTGTATAGGAATCTGGGATTCGCGCACTAAGAATGCTGTGTCTTTCATTGAAACGGAGTTTCCAGTTACTGCAATTGCTTTGGCAGAGGCGGGTAATGAAATATATTCAGGAGGCATCGATAATGATATCAGGGTCTGGGATACGAGGCAACGAGAAACCGTCTATTCAATGCTGGGCCATATGGATACAGTTTCGTCCCTGCGTATTTCTCCTGACTCACATTCGCTTTTGTCCAATTCGATGGATTCAACGGTGCGAACCTGGGACATAAGACCATTTGCTCCTAATGAAAGACAAATTAGGACATTTGACGGTGCTCCTATGGGAATGGAGAGAAATTTAATTAGGGCTAGTTGGAGCTCAGATGGCAAAAGGATAGCAACAGGTGCCGGTGATGGAACTGTCGTTGTCTGGAACAGTGAAACGGGAAAGCTACAGTATAAGCTTCCAGGGCATAAGGGAAGTGTAAATTGTGCTGAGTTATCTCCAACTTCCGATCCAATCAGTGAGTGTTTCATAACCAGTTTAATTATAAAATTTACTGACAATTTAGTCGTATCTGGGTCTTCAGATCGTACTCTATTATTGGGAGAGCTGAAGTAAGCTTGCTGGTCCGGGCTATCTCAACATTAATTCTAAACGCTTTCAATTTAAATTCATCTGCAGACCAATTTTGATGGGAAAACAAACTTTACTTGATAGAACATTCAAAAAAAGTATATGGCGCATAGAGTACGGTTGAATCCGGAGTCAGGTGTCTAGATAAAATTGTAATTTCACTATGAGTTTTTATTCTAGGGGGTTTATCAAGTATCTGCTCCACCGGTAGTGGGAGAATTATCTATGAAAGTCCAATTTTCAGCCGTTGTAATGACCTGTTGTAATGTTAGAAAAACCAAAATTTCCAAGAGTTCAGTTTAGTTAATTGAAACTGTTTGGCCAATCGTATTTTGCCACTTTTTCAACCCTTCGAGAAACTAGAATAAACGAATTCCAAAGATTTCAATTTTAATTGAAACAAGATAATCTAGTTGTATCCATTATCTGGTCCAAGTGATAGTGCCTGCTACTCTCATGCATTCTGGATAAAGAAATATGATTGAAAGGCTCGGATCGGTGATTTTTTCCCTGTTCCAATCTACACTTGAGCTCCTTTAACAAATCGGCTTCTCCCAACTTGCGGTCAAATACCTACTATTTTAGGTCCTATCCCTGTCTCTACCTCTTCTCAGACGTGAATTTCTCCAAGAGGTTTGTTTGTTTATCGGATCTCGACGCCCCATACACCCCAAGGAACCCCAAAGCTTTGAAAGTCTTGTTATTAGTTATTTATTCATGGACTTCATTTTTTACCTTGGACCTTCTCTCCTCAATTCCATTCATGTCTTCCGGGGTTCATTTCGGATGGATGCTTGGATGTGCGTTCTTCCAGCATATTCTTGACAAATCTTTTGCCAGAGATCGAAAACTTTTATAGGTCTTAAACATAACCTTTTGTCAAAAATCTTAGAAAAAATTTCATCATTTAATCACTAAATCTTCTAAAATTTTCGAAATACGGGTCATTTTAAAAGTTTTATTCATATAAAAGAAAAGATAAAGTTAATATTTATGATGTAACTAGGTTTATTTGCAGATAAACCGTTCGATATCAAGTTCCTCTTGAATCCGAGCCTTTGATACGCCTGTAGATTCCCAATCGTCCCTCTTTAAGGATCATGTTTCAAGGAGATAATTCAAGCGGAAGTTTATTTTCCAGTGATACTAGTTCTATCTGGAAGGACTTTGTACGGAGGCCGTTCAGCACATTTCTTAATAAAATTATTAAATTTGGGATCCATAATTTAGATTTTACTGAAAATAATCTCGAAGTTATCAGATGCGCTCAGGAACTAGGTCCACAGCTTTCACGACAGAGAACACCACTGAAATGCTTTATCTCGAGTCTTCTTCGAGCAGGTATACGTACTAAAACAAAATCCTGTACTAATACTCTTTGGGCTACTGTAACGCTCACTCAATTAAGTTTGGGCCGGAATAGGCGCAGTAGACAGCTAGTCTCTCCACAACTTTCGCCTCATCTCACATCCGAGCCACGACAGGGTCCATGCCGAAGGTATCTTGAATTGAACTTATTCAATCGAGATTTCAGGATTCAAATAAAATGTCGTAAACAAAGTCAATCATCCCACAAAATACTTTTATACATGAATAATCCAAAGATTCGAATTACAGTGCTGGCATGCTGCATCTCTGGGCTTGTTAGGTCTTCTTCTCCAAGGTTTTTACAAAAGCTAATATTCTTTAGTGCGTGGCTTTTTTATTATCGCTTTATCTTGTTCTTGACCTATTTAATGGAAGCGAGAGCCAACAACTACATATTATTTTAGTTATTGTCATTTTGATTTCAACTTTCTTCTTCTGTCACACCCTGGTTCGATTAGCCATACTGGCTCTTGAACTTCAGAATTTAAAGAGGCATGGTTGTAATGAATATAGTATACATGGTTCACGGGATTATGAAGATTCTGTTGTTCCAATTCCAGTCACTTTGGCACGTGATGGAGAATTTAATGACACCGTAAATGAAAGAATCACCACTCCACCTCCAGCTTATGGAGTCTGGAGAGAATCAATGGTTAGTTAAATAAGATCTATGATTAATATTCCTGTATAGGACTAATAATCATTCGTAGCGTATGGATCCAAACCATATCTTTTGGCAACGGAATGAAGCTGGTATTCCTGAAAGTTATTCTACTTTTACGACCAGACCACCCTCTTACATTTCAGATGATGGCGTCAGTTATATTTTGGATGCTGTTTCAACACTTCATATTTCCTCGCCATCGAGTCAATAAACTTAAAGAAGAAAAAACTTGTAATATCAACTGAATGATTGGATATGAAGTACTGTCATCCTAATTGTAAGAAAAATTTACGCCTCGACCAAATACAGTCAATTAGATGCCAAATATGTTCCCTTGATGAGCCACTTTTGTTGGGATGAAAATTTCAAGTAAAATTCTTTATTCGTAGCTAGTCAATCACTATCTCGAAAAAAATTAAATATATTTAATGAGATTGTTTCCTGCATCACTTGGTCCTCATAAGTCTGTATGCATTAAAATTTGCCCAGGTGCATATGTACAATTGGAATTATTTTATATTAAAATAACATGTGATGACATCTCGAGAAATTTCATGATGTTCTGCGTCACTATGAACTAACACAATTTTATCACTAAAAATTTTCCAGAGCATTAAAAAACCTCGATTCTTCGAGCCATATTATCCCATATCAAGTCGGAGATAAACACCCAAAAACTTGAAAATGATTTTCAAGTATGAGGAGGATTTCTCGAGATTGTTTCATTCAGAGAAGAACCAGTTTCGTTTGAATAAGCACGATTGTCATAGAAAAAGTTAGAGAACTAGAGGCCCAGATGCACGTATAGTTTTAATTAATTAAATTAATAGTCTTTAACTGATTAACATATAGGCTTCTCATCGGGGTGCTCCATTTGTAACCATAGCACGATCTCGAGGATATCGTTATCCTTTCAGTGATTACAACAGAGCTTACGAACAATGCTGAAATTCCCATTTAAAGATCAAAGAGTAAAAGACTTGGTTGAAAGACTTCTACTAAAGCGAGAAAGTATTTTGATGATAGGGGGGTAAATGTTATTTGTGATACTCGTCACACTAACTCTGATCCAAGATCGTTCAACTCAAAAAGAAAACAACTTTTGTCACCGATTTTGAAGAGCTAGTTAAATAAAATTCTAAGTTCTGAAAATGACCGGAATGCATTCAAAATGCTAAAACAACCCGATGAGTAAACTTGTGATGCTACTGATTTTCAAATGCCGAACACCAATGGCTTGATCGAAATATTTCAAGTATGTATCAGTAACAATCAGATCAAAAATTTTCAACGAATTCACTCCATGATTTTTGACCAGCTTAACTTGGATTGTCGAAAAAATCTTTATCAGCACGCAGAGCTGATCAATAATGATAAAGGCCTTGCCCTAAAGAGAATTTTAGACTTACCAAAATTTAGATGATCCAGAAGAGCTAATTTTTGTGTTCTCTGAAAGCTGGCAATTTGGTATACTATGCCAAAAAAAACTCAATAATTTGCTCTGATTCTATCAACAATACTTGTTACGCCCTTGAATATCACATAGGCTGCGATTTACCTGTTTTATTCACGTAAATGGGTTCAGAAACGAGTTTTCTTTTGAAGTAGTGGTTTGAGCGAGTTAAATGCTCGGAGCTACTCAAAAGATCACTGGAAGTTAAGGCTGACTGCTAGAAAACCGAAGTTACTGTTACAACAGCAGTTTTCCAAAATCCTCCGATACGGTTATGCTTGGAATTTTTCCTAATTTTTGTGTGGTCAAATCAACAAAAAGCTTGATGAGCCTGCAGATAAGCAATTTAAATTATAAAATTACAACTCTTTTCCAAGTACAGGAACTTTCAATGAGTTTTAAGAGGAGTGGAATTTGTATATGAGAAAATACGAATGTCATCCAGTATGGTTGAAATGTCTCAGCTCTCAGTAGATTAATGGTACCAAGTGACGGAACAATTATCGTGTAGTTAGTTGGTTCTGAACTCTTTATTGAAGTATCTGTCTTTCAGCTCTGGCAGACATGTGACACCTTTTTGTATAAGCAAGCAGGGCTAAACTAGTGCTTCAGAGAAATGTACTTTCATTGTTAGATATAGAACTTAGATTTAGAATAGTAACAGTTTAGGAGATTGATATTTCTCACCAACTATGCATTGTTAAAGTTATGAATGGTTTATACTTGAGGTTTATCGTTGAAGTGCAGGGAAGAAAGCGTCAGCGATCAAACTGAAGAGTAATGCAAGTCATAAGGAAGATTATTTTAAACAGTCTAATGAAGAAAGGAATTGAGATGACATAGAATTTATCATTATTCTATATATCCTTTTATGTGGTTTCAATCAGTACTTACATAAATATTGTATTGCTAAATTGAGTTGGTATGATTGATTTCTTTTAATAAATCAATTCACATGAAAGGATGTAAAAATAGGGTTTGGTTAAAAATAATCTTGGTTAAAAAATATAAATTGCCATAAAGTGACAGGGAATGTTGTATCATTAGCTTGAAATATTACTTGAAAACTGTGAATTAGTATAACCATAAATATCACAATTCTAATTTTAATATGCATTTCTAACCCTGTTTTTATCTAATTTCAATATATTATGAGAACAAACTGCTCACAGAAATCCGTACCACGTTTGTGTGATAAATCTTCCAGCTTAATTACCGTCTATTTATCTTATTGATCAAATAGAGGTCACCAACCCTTGGCAGTTAGTGACATGAAAAGCATCAATCAAACGAAATACGTAGACTTAAGAAAGGAAAAAAAAAAAAAAAGACTTTATCACTCGCAAATTTAATCAAATCACTGTCTCAAGAATCTGGTGCTAGCTTATTGATCGCCTCCAACGCAAAACTTATGGGTTATTACAATATGAATTCCCCATATGCATAAATCCTATGGATGAAATAATGCAGAAACACAAATCATAATAATGTATGAAGTAAATAAAAACAAATAAGCATAGAATAAATTATCATGCAATCTATCAATTCAATGAGTCAGATTGACAACCACAGGCCTGAGTCACATAAAATCTACATCAGCTGCTACGGTCGGATGGTATTGTGGTTTACCGTCCGGGCCGGCCTTCTAAGTAAGATTTTGGTAGCCTTGACGTCTGCCACATGTGAGAGGGAAGACCGCTGGTTCGAACCCTGTAGACCCTTCCTTAGTGAAAAAGTATACGTTGATGGAGGAAAGTTTTGACCAACCAAAGGCTTTTTGAGATTGTTTTCTCTTTGGTAGATATTCACTGAAAAGAAGTACAGGACGTAACTTCATATCTCGTAGTAGTATTCGCAAATTCTGTGCGAGTGTGAGTGTCCAATTAATCTAAATTACGCAGTCATGATCTCTTGTCCAAGATAGACTTTGACTCCATACGGACGTTAAAAAAAATAGAAGCAGCAGCATAGATGAAATTATATTAACATGCAAACATATATATTAATTTGTATGGATTAATCCTCAGGAATAAATGTACAGGCTATCAGGGTCAATTAGTTTTACTTGCATAATGGCCTATATTTCCATAATTGCAGGGTATTGATCCAATCAACTACGCACTAATACTAAAAGTGGCACGCTGGTCTTTTAACAGTGGACAGGGGCTCCTCTTGGGGAATTACAATTGTAAATAATAAAAAAAAGGTGATGACTAAATGTTCAAAAAGGATCATAAAGATGTTACCTATAACAGACTTGAGAATTTTGATGATTGTTTTTTTTTTTTTTTATTTTGATTGTTTTTTTTTTTTGATTGTGTTATTCTTTTTATTATACATGAAGCCCAACTTCTATATATACATGCAAATATTGATTCTATTGTATATTACTAGAAATCTCTAGATAGTTCTATAATCTTTGACTTGAAGGTTAAGATAATTCTAGATACATAGAGAACTTCG
>JAHYSP010008103.1:7344-18014 GCA_019455505.1 Pleochaeta shiraiana | reverse complement strand
TGGTGAGCCTGCCCGAGCAGATAACGGGAGTGACCTCTCCAAGTGAACATGAGTGTTGAGCTTGGCGTTGGATAAGCTTAAGAGCGCTTGCTATTACCTTGTATGTGTAACGTTGATCTCGCAAAGTACGAATGGCTATCTTCTGTCCCATCGTGTCATATCGACGTGTTGAAGTAATTGTGTTTCGTGAAATTTCTATTTTTCTAAGTTCGTAAATGTAGCTAGCTAGTTCTGAGAAAAATTTTATAAGAAGTACCAGTAGAAAACAAAACGTTGTGATGACGAGAAACGTTAGTGGTGTACACGCTAACATATGTGTGTGATTCGGTTCATCAAAAGCCGGGTAAAGAGCAATATTTGAGACTAACCATTTTAGTAATAATATAATAATAATAATGTACAGAGTGATAGGAGTGGTTGGACGTAGCGCGCTGATCAAGAATAAGAGGAGAAGTATACGTCCATTTCCACTTGAGACCCTGTAGCAACTTGGAGATAGCCTGTATTTACCGTGGATTATTCCTATAAACTCTAAAACTGACTAAACACATCTTTCTCCCTACCACCCTGTAAGTCTTCGCAGTGTAATTTTGACGCTAATTCAATAACCCTTTCAATTAAGTAGACATGCTTTTTTTTACGAAAAATATGACTAACCATGGATTTCAAAGAACATCAACATATCTAGTGTCAATTTAATGCAAGATGAATCTCAATTATCCAGAGTCTACGAAATCAATGAATTGAGACTAAATTCTCGACATGGTAAAAACTTCGAGCTAACGCACGAAGAATACAAGAAAAGAAGAGGTCTAAACAATGGAGTTTAGGAATCCTCAATGACAAATCATCTTAGTAGCTATTAATTTTTTTTCTTCGAATGTTTGCTACAGTTGTTGATAGCTGACTATATATCAAAGATACGATGAATGACTTACTGACGGATCTATGAATTTCACTCTGACAATTTCACCATGCGTTGCCCTCTACAAAACACAACTTCACTTCCCATAAAACAATAGCTATTTTTAAAACCCTTTTTGGATTTCACGTTTCTCCACTTTTGCCCCTATTCCTAGACCTGATAAAAATAAACTTTTACCTCTATTCCGTTCAGACGGTGTTTACTCATACTGGGATATTCAAAGCAATATTGTAATAGGACCCATAGTGATTTTTTTTTGTTTTCAATATTTCAGCGAGGGAGTATAACTGCTCAAGAGTAGAAATAGCACTGTATTCGGCAGACACTAGACTCTAAGCAATGCTATACATACCCTTGTACCGGCGTATTATGAATTGCAGAGTTAGAATCAATAAATTTCATAATATAAATTCGGCCAAAATTAGAAGGTGATCTTTCGTCCTAAATATTTTCACATATAATTTCTTAAAGTTTATGCACGAATCTTATGTCAATCATGCTAATGTACATGTAAGCTAGCGAAAGTCATTATACCCTGTCGATGCCCATGGAATTTATGCAAGTGCTCTCTCTAATGGTGATGACACTGAAAGCTCAAGTTGGAAAATTGAACATAAATTTGTGAAAATTTGTAGTCATTACACGAACTTTGCAATTGTTAGAAATTAAGCACACAGTAACATTAACTCACAGTTGACCTTTATGGGACGGCTAGCTAAGGGGGGCATCCCTGCGCATATATTGTAAGTGGGATGCGGTCGAAGCAATTACTAATAAGAAAAGGGGGATTATCACCAGTCCTGATCGAACCGAGGTAGAACGAATATTAAACCCTACCGAAAGAAATTCCACACTTGAATACATTGTCGGGGAGGTATTGTATGCTGCTCGTTACGTTCTACTCCTTTCATAACTACTATTTATGTGTGCCACTGAAAATTTTGTATACGTTTTGTTCAGATCATGACTATTCAATCAAAAAAAGCCCCTATTCCTCCGTGGGGTCTTGCAGTGGCGGGAGCTACTGGAGCAGTTATTGCGAATGCAATAGTATACCCTTTAGATATGTAGGTAAGAAGAAGAGAGGTGGTCTATGTACGGCCTTATGCGGCTTGGTGGCTAACTCTCTAAATGTAGCGTAAAAACTCGTCTTCAAGTTCAGGTCAAACAGAAGTCTTCCCATGAAAATATAGACGATAATGCTCTATACTACAAATCCGGCTGGGATGCAATTCAAAAAATCATTCGTCAAGATGGAATAAGTGGACTATACACAGGTATTGACGGTGCTCTACTCGGTGTGGCATCGACAAACTTTGCGTACTTTTACTGGTACTCGGTTGTTCGAACGTTTTACATTACATCTAAAAAACACGGGACAGCTCCAGGAACAGCAGCCGAATTAATATTGGGTGCTATTGCTGGGGCATTTGCACAAGTTCTCACTATACCGGTCGCTGTCATAACAACTCGTCAACAAACCCAAGCTGAGGGAGTAAAGAAAGGCATTATAGATACTGCTAAAGACGTTATCAATAGTGAAGATGGTTGGACCGGCCTATGGAGAGGGCTCAAAGCTAGTCTCTTCTTGACCGTTAACCCAGCGATTACCTATGGTGCATATCAGAGGCTTCGAGACATAATATTTCCAGGAAAATTGAACCTTAAGCCTCGAGAAGCATTCTGTAAGCTTCCTTTTCAGATTTAGACCTCATCAAACTTAACAACTTTCTAGTATTAGGCGCCATGTCAAAATCGTTGGCAACAATTGCAACTCAACCCCTTATTGTTGCCAAAGTTGGACTACAGTCAAAAGCTCCTCCATCCCGGAGAACCAAACCGTTTAAAACTTTTTTTGAAGTGATGATATTTGTAATAGAGAATGAAGGTCCACTTGGATTATTCAAAGGAATTGGTCCCCAGATATTGAAAGGACTTATAGTTCAAGGCCTACTCATGATGACAAAAGAGAGGTAGGGCCCCCATTTGATTTACCACTCAAGTGATCATCCTAATTTTAGAAAAAGGGTTGAGTTTTTATTTATTTTGCTCTTTCGATATTTTCGAATGCTTAGATCCCGGGAACTACAAGTCGCAACGGCTATCGTAGTCAATCATAACAACAAACTGCGCCGCGATTGATTCGCACTTTACAAAACAATGATGTGGAGTTTTTTCCTTGGCGTTTTTTAAAACTGAGTTTTGCTATAATACAGTAGACTTAATAGATTTTATTGATTTTTTTATGGAACATGTATCAATAACAATTAATTTGTCAGCTTAAATTTATCAGAATCTTCTACTTCAGTTGAATTGAGTACATCAAGACATTCATGTCTATTTGTGCCCTGTTCCAAGCCGAGTCACTATTTTTGAAATTGGAAACTTTGTTTTATTTTTGTCTAGGGAAATTTTAAGAGAAAGTCCCATAAGATTACACCCTAATGCCACGGATATTAATCTACGTCATGGGATAATGATAGGAAAAGAAAGGGTTAACTACCTTCAAATAGTTAAATCCCTTGGAAGTACGATTTTTTTTACGGCGATTTATCCTTGCTAGTGTATCAATTGTTCCCGATTGGAACTGAGTTTAATTTGTAAAGCAAATCTTTGAATAAATTTGATGGATATCAATTCTCCAGATAATTTTTTTTAGAAAAAAAAAAACCGTATTTGTGGTAAACTTCCACTTTACAAAAGTGAAATAAATCAGTTGAGGGTCGGATGGTGTAGTAGTAAGCCATCCGGGCTGGCCTTCTAAGTAGAGTTTGGGTAGCCTTGACACCAGCCCCACTTAAGACGGAAGACCACTTGGTTCGAATCCAGTAGACCCTACCATCTTAGGGAGTTAAATGTATACCTTAATATAAGCAGACTTGAATAACCAAAGTTTTTTTTGAGAAGTTTTCCTGTGGAGGATATTCACGGAAGAGAAGTACATAAGGTAACTTCAATTCTCGTAGTGGTATTCGCAAATGCTGTTTGAGTGTGAGTGTCCAATTAGTCTAAATCACGTACTCATTATCTCTTGTCCTTGATAGTCTTAGACTCCAAAAGGACGATAAACAAAAGCAATAAATCAGTTGACGTTTATCCTGATTATTATCTGCTACACACTAGCACCTGGCCGGGAAACTTTCGATGAGTTTCAAGAAATGTTCAGACGACACGGAATCATATCTAATTTCTCGATTATATGAAGCTTATTAAGAGATAATTATCTTAACTTTCTCTAGTCTGCGTGATGATATAGTGTCTAGTTTGTTATTGTATCCAATGCAGCATTCCGTGTTTGATTGAGGCCAGGTTTGCCACAAGTAGTTGACCAATCGATTGGGGTAAAACGATTTCCCAAGAATTCTTCAAATTTCTATGTCACTACTCAATAATAGGACCCAAGAAATAACATCCATTGCTGGAATTCAAAAGTCCGATGATGATGCGCCTTGGAATACTCTTTGCGATTCCTTCTTATCCCTGAAGATACTCTAAGTATTCCGGTTGCAATCTTATGCTTGGGCTATGTCGGTACTTTTCAAGTAATTTAACCTGAAGAAGGTCAATGGTGGGTGATGTAAGAAGATATTGAATTATAACTTACTTGAAAGCATTATTCTCTTGCTAATTTTTTACGTTTATGTGTGTCGTATAATGTCTCCGCAGGAGCAAATTTGTTCCCATTTTTCCCACTTAAAAATAGACTTTACGCGTAAAATTTGACTTGAACCTTATCAAGTTTGCACATGCAGAGTTCAGACGTTTACTTACAGGGTTACAGGGCTTAAGTTATTTCAACAGGGGCTCGTACAGATTTACAGTGGCCCTCAAAAATGCTAAATGTGACTGCTATGCTGGATATATCTTACAATATCTTGAGAAAGACTCATTGAAAATTTATAATTCTAGACTCATGTAAATTTTAAGTCATTTCTCCATAAGTGAGATATTTTTTCTTTCGAAAATATTCATTAATTACATTATTTGCAAGGGCCGAATACTCTTTATGTCAATTTCGCATTTTTGCAGCCCCTATCATTCTATTAGCATGACCACCTTTGGCCTTCTTTACAGCCATAACTATTGATGGCATACTCTCAATCAATGAATGAAACAGATTCTCATTGATACTATGCCATATCACACCCAATCTTTCCATCACTTCATGGATGCTCCGGGGTGGTTCCGGGTACTCTCCAAGTCTGCGTTTGACTAGATACCAAAGGTGCTCAATCGGGTTCAAGTCAGGCGATTAAAATGGCCAATCCATGGTGGTAAGCTCCTTCATGGCTTAAAAAATTTTTGTCGCCCGACAAATATGTGTCGGGTCGTTATCTTGTAGGAAAAGAAAGTCGCTTCTGGAGTTTGGAAATAGCTGTTTTGCGATTTCATCGATAGTTGGCAACAAACAAGTATTCAGAATGACGATTAAGTGTTCCGAGCTCATCCTACCGGCTACACGACTCATCCCACCAGCACCAAACGAGGACATGCACCCCCATATCACCACACTACCGCCCCCAAACTTCAGCGTCTCGTTAAGCGCTTCTGTAGAATAGCTTTTTGGATCTTTAGACCAGGCATATCTGATACCGTCGCTTTTCAGTCTATTAATCTTCGTTTGATCTGATCAGAAGATCCTCTGAAAATCTAAGACAGTCCAATTTTCGTGCTCCAAGGCCCACCTATGTCGAGCTCTCTTGTGCGCTTTCGGCAGCTTTGGTTTCTTCACCTTCTTTATGATTTTCAACCCCTGTTATTTCAAAGCTCGCCTAACAGTACCAGGTTAAACTTTATATTTTCTTTCCGAATTGATAGTTCTCGTTCCGATTACTGCCGTTTTGGTCCTGCCATTAGCCACCAAACGAGCCAGAGTTCGCTTGTCTCGAGACGTTAAACTTCCGTGGTCGTCCCCGCACAGGCTGCGATGTAAAATTTGGTGCTTTTTTCCGATAACTAGCCACTGTAGATCTATCATAATCCTAAAAGTTTTGCTACTTCAACTTCTGTTTTGCCCTGATTGAGTAGGGAATTTGATGGAGGATATCTTGTGTTGTGAAAGTTTTCTCAATGTGGAAAAATCAGAGGATATCGGAATCAAGTAATATAGAATTGATGAAGAAGCGTATAAAATACTTATACAGACCAAATAATTAGGGTTTCTAATGTCGTTGGATGTCAACACAGGGTCTGATACATGGTGAAATGATAGGCTGCAAAAATGCGAAATTGACATAAAGAGTGTTAGCCCCTGCAAAGTTTGTAATTAATCATTACTTTTAAAGAAAAAAATACCTCACTTGTGGAGAAATGACTTAAAATTTATATGAATCTAGAATTATAAAATTTCAATGAGTCGTCGAGATATTGTAAGATTTTTCCAGCATAGCAGTCACATTTGGCATTTTTGAAGGCCACTCATTATATATATATATATATCTGACAAATTTGATAATAACGTAACAATAACACATAAAATAAATATTAACAGCTGTATATTAATCTTTAATCATTTTTCTATAGTTTTGACTCTATGTTTTTCAAAAAAATGGAATTAGTATTCAATATCTTGGTCTTGGCATCTTCAATTATTCGACCACTTTTTTTGCTGTCATTTCAGTACTTCGTATGTCCTCCTCTTGCTTTCACTACCACTTTCACTCTTTCTTCCATCGAATCAATGATTGGCATAGATCTATATCTATTCTAGACCAAACTTCATCTAGTCTTGCCCATAATTCATGCAAGCCCTTTGGAGCATTCAGGTACTCACCAAGTCACCGTTTGACCACCCCCAGAGGTGCTCAACTGGATTAAGATCAGGAGATTTAGATTGAAAGCTCATGCTCGTGATGTATTTAGTAGATAGCCAGCTTTTTGTAACAGCGGCCGTATGCTTGGGGTCGTTATCCTGCTGGAAAATGACGTTGCTCCTGGTGGTTGAACCAGACTGAGTGGCGACTTGATACACAGTTGGCAATAAAAACGCGTCGCAAATGTTTAATAATTGCTCTGCATTCATTTTACCGACGATACGATACATATCACCGACACCAAACCAAGACATGCACCTCAAAATCATAATGTTCCCACCCCCAAACTTCATGGTATCATCTATGACACCTGGACAAAGGCTCTTCGAATCCGACACCCAGGTGTATTTAATGCCGTCGCTATTTATTCTGTTAATTTTAGTCTCATATGACCAGATCACCCTTTTCCAGTCGTCTAGTTTCCAGTATTTGTGAGCCAATTCCCAATTTAGACGGGCTTTCCGATGGGCCTGTGTAAGTCTTGGTTTTTTCTTCTTTTTGATAGCTCTAAACCCTTGTTCCCTCAAAGTATTACGAGCGATTTCTGTTGAAACTTCTTCCTCTTTTTCTCAATTGAGCCTTTTTGTAAGTTCTACAGCCGTTTTTGGTTCACCATTAATTATTAAGCGTGCTATTCCTCGGTTATCTCGAGATAACAGTTTTTGTGGTCTTCCCTTCTTCGACTCTGGTACTTGACTTTCCATCTTGTTACGATATCTTGAAATCTTAGTTTTACTGCGTCCTATAATTTTTGCAATTTCCCTGGTTGATTTTCCATCATGAAGTAGAGCTGTAATATTGGTTATTTGATCTGATGATAATTTCCTCATTTTGGAGTTCAGAAATAAGAACCAACTTTTTGACTAATTGATTAATCGTAATAGTTTTTATCTGAGAAATTTTCAAGAGAAAAAAGATGTGTAAATCCTGAAAGATAGGACTTATGGCCAGATATCGAATCTCACCTCCCACGTATTTAAGAAATCGAGATTTAATTCCACTTTTTTCCATGAAATTCCAATCTGCTTACGTATCAGGTCAAGTATCTTATTATTTTACACCGAAGTATTCCATTGAGTTTTATCTCGCCACTAATGCAGTTATCACTATGACGCTGTGTCTAATCTTTGCTACTAATCTAGATTATAGCTGGGAAATCGGTGAATTTGTTTTTCCATCATGACCCTTAGACATTGTAAAGACTATAATAGAAGGTTAAACAAAAAAGATTAGCGGTTTGGAGACACTGTTGGGATAAAAGCCGGAGGAATAGTATTGTGATTATGAGCCACACAGAATATTAGGCATTGTGCTGACCTTTAAAAGAGATGTAAGAGAAACTTGTAGAGTAAGTGATTTCGGCTAATTAATCTAAGACTATTTTACGAAAGGTATATATATTCACTTGTGCGGCCGCTAGTGGCCTCCATGCCTACTTTTCATCTCACAGCAAACAGTACAAACGCAACACGTGACTATGGGCTACCGCTACACTCACTAGGTTGCTAGGTCACAACAAATAGATTTTAAAATGATGCTCAAAAAAGTGGCACAATGTTTGGAAATGCCAAGACCAAAATATTTTATGCTTATGGCATTAGTTTTGTTAAAAAAATAATCAAACCTACAGAGAAATGATTTAATAATCATAGTAAACCAGAATTATGTGTTTTTAAGCAGTTTTTGTTGAGTTATTATCAAAGATATCACATGTAGCGATTCATTGTGCCACTTTTTTGAGCTAGTATATTAAAAATGAATCCCACTTGGATATATCACGTGTAGGCTTCGGGAAGTCATGTAATGTAAACAGTTAAAGATATATAGAACGACTACTCTCCGAAAGCGACAACCTCCGTCTCCTTGTAATAACTCTTAACTCCTGATCCGCGACTCCCCCTTCTATGAAAAGTACTACTAAGTAATACAGGGTTTATATGATCCTCATCCGACTAACTCCTAATAAGCAAATATCCGAACTCTGCATTCCTGATCCTGGCTGGATTGATCAACATCTAATTTTACACTGTTGAAGATATCTTATCAAATAAGCTCTGAGCCCAACAATTTTAACATAATATATATATATGTATTAATACAGGTCTTACACACCTAAAGAATTACAGGTAGAAGCATCTTTATCTACCATAACTTCTTCTACTTCACATATAGGCACTTACCATCCTACTTCCCTATATCCTGGTCATAACAGCTACGGACTACATTTGAGAGCTTCTCGGCAGAGATAGGGTCCCAAGATACCTCTAGCAGTGCCTGTAATCTCTTTGAATACAGTACTTCCACGCCATATATTTCTGAACTCAGTACCTGGATGTAATCTTTTTTTATAGTCACACAATGCCTCCATCAGATATAGGTCCGATGAGCAAGGAGACCATCTTATTGGAGTTACTCCTACATCATGCAGCGCTTATACTATGTCTGTCCGTAATACTTACAAAACTGTAAGATGCATACACATCAGTCAGGTTATGATGCTGGATCTAGTGTCGATTCTCTTTGAAATCCATTTTTGGCAATAGATTCGGACACGATAGAAGAAAAATGCTTATGCGCCTCAGAAAATGTATGCTTAGCTTTTATGAATTGGTGCAGAAAAGGCCCTGCTCACACTCATTTTATCCCCAGTATTATACCCTGGAATTCATTTATGCATCTTACAGTTTTATAAGTACTACAGACAGACGTAGTACAATTAAGCCAACAGACTGACATGATACGTTGTGTTACATGTATAACATACCTTGGATTTTACTGTGGAAATTAACCTCAAAAGTGGTAAAAAAAACTTCGGTTAAAGGATGCGGCAATCATTGAGCCTCTATTTTTTTTCCTGATTCCCCCTACTTTGCGGAGGCTTTCATTGATTCACACACTGGCTTTAACCACTTTTTTTTTTTTTGAGAGCATCTGAGATATAGTGCCTTTTCATCTCCAATAACTGAAGGAGCCCATCCCAGGTACCAAATAACTCATTTGAGGAGTCATGGGAGAAGACAGAACGAAAGCCTCGAGTTCATTGACCTGTTTAGCGCTCAATCATGGCAAGAAGTCCTTTGTGGGCTAGTGAACTCTCATCACGATCACAGACATGCTGTACCTTATTAAATGTGAAACCAAAGATAGTTAGTAATTTTTGGGAGGGTAAAACGATCTCTCTATAGAGCTCGTATTTCAATGCATTCTGTTGGATAATTCTTGGATTGAAAATCTGTTCTTAGTCCATATGTGCGAGCTAATATGATGCCTTGAATAGTTACCCACCCTTCCCAAGTTTAATGACTTGAAATTGAGTATGTTCTGGGGGGAAGCAGCCCTGTTGGTTTTCCTTCACAAGCAGATTGCCTCATCTATCGAATCAATGAAAAGATAAGCCGAGGAGTTGTTGATATTAGCTTTAATCTCTAGAACTTGACTACTTGTTAGGTCAATGTATTTTGTCAATATTTTATTATTTTTTTTCTATATATCAAAGAGACTACATATTTTTATAACCTTTCAAATTTTATTTTCCACGCAATACCCATAGTTACGACTATATCACGTTGTGACTCAAAAACATAAACCAGACGTATTTGTCTGGGCGTTAGCAAACAGACAAACCTAAAAGGGGTTGCTTTGATGTGAGCTTGGATACGCGCCAGGAGACAACCCAAATAATGCTAACATCCAAGTACAACACTATGATGCCAGATTAATTTGACCTAAAGTTAGACACTAACAACAATGTTTTTATATATGGTAGAAAGAGCGGATTCTACAGTAAAATTGGCTCGGAGTACAGCTTGAAATTCTCTTTGTCTGTCACGGGACTTAGAGCTAGTGCCATTCACCAGGGTATATGTATAGATATCTCTTGTTATAAGACTCCTCTTTCCTATCTATCGCACAACACAGTTATAATATTGAAC
>JAHYSP010008098.1:0-14034 GCA_019455505.1 Pleochaeta shiraiana | reverse complement strand
ATTTATATATATATATATATATATATATATATATATATATATATTCTACTCTTAGTTTCTTTGGAAGGAACGACGAGGTTATTTAACACTTAGATTGTATCACGGTATAGGCAAATTTAAAGTAAGTAAGAGAGTTAGATAAATGATTCTTTAATTGAATTTATTCTTTCAAAGTGGTACATACATCTAAGTATTATTAGTACACAGAGTTCTCTCCTGAAAGTTACTAGTAAAAACAGGCCTCAAATACTGAATTCCGTATCTTATTTATTACAATTCTGGTATATCTCAGATAATGAGTTCCCATGCAAAATTTAGGAACCTCTTGTTAAATATTGGTGTTTACAAGAATCATTAAGCCGTTAGACTGTATAAGTTTATCACAAGAAGAATGACGAACTGTCACAAGAGTCTGTTGATCTTAAGTTCAAGCTATTGATTACTACCACTGACAGACAGATGCTATCTATATTCATAATTCTACACCCAAGAGTAAATCAGTAATCTTGGTTTACTACGAATTAGCGAATTAGATAAAGCTATGTTGAGATCAGTGTTGTTATTTCCAATTATAGGAGGAGGCTGGCTATTCAAGGGTCACTTGAAGTACCGATAACTTAACCGATAGTATTATTTTCAACACTAAGATTCATAAAGATAGAAATAGCGAAGGAAAGCGAGCTTATGGCTATGTCTGGACAAAAATGAACATACCATCATGATATTTTGCAAAGGAGTTTCATGAGATTGACAGGATCTGAGTGTTAATCAAAATTCCGAAAGAGTCAATAGAAATGCTTATTCGCAGGGTAAAAAGGAAGTTCCGGTTGCAATTTTGGCACAGGATGTTGGGATTTGTACAGGACATCCTGAAGAAAGGAGATTCAAGAGAATTTAATTAAAGAATGCCCTTGTAAAAATTAATTCTCAAATCTTTGTTCTTATCCGCACTCTAACCCCAGCTTTTTGAAGTTAAAAGGAAAAATATAGTTTTACTGTCTTTGTGAAACGCATAGGTGTACCTTTTCTGAGGCTATGTCTAAAATTTTTCNATTAATGAAATGACAGTTCTTCAGGCTGCTTTCAATTTTTTTTTTGAAAAAAAAAAAAAATTGAGTGGTTGATAAGTGTAGCAAAAATCTAATCATTCATTGAACTAAGTGTTTTAAGCTTCAATCATTACTAATGAAGCAATTTATTATAAAGTACATGGTGTACTGACTAACGAGCAAGTTAATATCACTTGCTGATATGAAGGCGGATAGGATGCAATCGAGAAATCCCCAGTTAGATGGGAATGAGTTTGAGAGTACTTAGTGATAAATTTAGTGCTCAAGATAACTATCTGAGCTGAACTACAGAGAAAGACCGGGACCAATAATTACGATGCCGACGTCACTTATCTAATGAGTTCCAACTAGCCCATTAAATCTTGTCGAATTGGCTTAAATTCTTTAACAGAAAATTTGCGGAGCGCTTTATTGGTCCGCGGTATATATCAGTAAAATAATCGCTTATATTGCAATTTTTTTATCTTATTCGGGGACAAAACCTCCTCCGTATGAGTCATATTCATCGTTACTGTCACTATCATAAGAACTATTCCTATCGCTGTTTCGATCAATACTATGGATATCGACATCTATGCAAGAGCCATCACTCGGCTTGTCATTGAGGTCTTGAATTTTACAAGGCTTTGAATCTTCACCTTCAATTACATAGCTATCGATCCTTTTCTTAATTCGAAGAGCTATCATGAATCGTTTCCACATTCGAAGAGCCATTTTAGTGCGTATTTTCTCTTCAGTCTCAAATTTGTCATCTTCCAATCCCTCAATGACAGCTCTAACTGCATCTTCGTATTCCTTGGCGATAACTACTCCTTCTAAAATGACCATACCATGTCTTCCACTAAACTTGAATCCTGTCAAGGCGTTTGCATAGTCTATGCCTATTATCTGTGCTGCTTGGGTCGAAAAAGCATTTGGTAAATGAATACCTCCTCGAGGAATCATACTGGGGACAAATATTTCTATATTGCCATACGAATTCTTCGGAACTCTTCCATTCACGATAGGTGGAGCTTGGTATGGTTCTGTCTGTTTCTCTGTAAAGAGACAAACAGTTGTACAAGCCTTAGCTATTTCAATGTCGCCAACCTGAGGTTTTCTTTTTGATTGAACTATTTTGACTGGTTGCTCACCTGGTTTGACTTCTCGTCCCAGACGATACCAGGCATCGGCACTTTTACCTACATGAATATCTTTCCGCCTGTAGACACTCTCCATTTTCTTGTTATTTCCCAGACCGATTTCCCGTCCAATAGCCACCCTTCCACATTCCTGAGCATTAACTAGTACCTCGTTTCTCCGGAGATGTCTCTCCAACACAAAATAAGAATGATTTTTAAAGTCAGCAATGCATTTAGGCATTTGCTCTCTTGCCTCTAAGTTAGCGAGCTCTGTATCCTCAATCTGATCAGCATCGGTATGCCAGACCCTAGAGAACGATCGTAAGACCTTGACCCACCACTTTTCACCGCCAGTAGTAGATTCTACCCGGATCTTTCTGGTCTTGCTGTTGTAAGCTTTTACATATCGGCGAGTCACATCTCGAGCATATCCTTCATTGTCAAAGCTTATCACATAAGACATATTATTTTCTTTATCAGAAGCCGGTGGCTCAAACCCACGATTTTTTGCAATTATATGAGTTACGAGTGGATCAACTGGTATCCAATTTTGATGAGCTTCATTAAAAACTTCAACCCAAAATATAGGATAGGGAGACTCGCGAAGTGTATTTTTTCTAATTATTTTTCGTGATGGTTGCGGCAAAGGGTTTTTTATTATTGGGATGCGATAATCTGCCGCATTCGGATGACCGAGACGACACCGTTGCTGCAATATCGAAGCTTTTTTGGTAGCGTCAAAATCTGTCTTGTTATAATCTAAGGCCGAAGACTCTGACTTATCAGTTAGGTCTACTGTTTTATCCATGATTTCTTCACGTGTATGGATCGAAGGCTCACAGGCACGGGAAGGCCCAACTGCAGTAAAAGAAAGTGGCTGCAGGGAGCAAACAAGACGTGTCTGTACTCCTGCGCTTCGAAGAAGCGCGCAAAAAAGCTGAGCCCCAATATCTCGAGACCCTTTCAACTTGGTAGCCGCAGCAGCTTTACGGAAGCCTACTTTATCCACAACCGAATCCATATCTTCTGGTATTTTGGGCTGAAATGGCTGTGAGTATCTCGTTTCTATTTTGAAGAGAATACTAACCTCGTGAAGATAATTATCGTTTTCAGCCCAGAGTGCTCTCCTCATCCCTCGTTCGGTTATGCAGAATCGAGACCTCCAAAGGATAGAAATTTCTTCGAGGCCTCTTTTGAGAGAATTAGTTCGACCAAATTGAGATAGTTCGGATCTAGGTCTGAGCAGTTTAAGCATATTTGGGGTTAGCATAGGCTTGAGAGAAGTCTGAACTTGAGGGTCGTTGCACCAATCATTCCGGCTATCCAGATATGAAAGTAGGCATAAAATGTGCACCTTATGAACTGCTAATCGCACAGCCCGATCCGCTTTTGTAATGACCTTCTTTCGACTGGCAGATCGCTTGTCTTGAGGGGCCAAAGTCTTCGTTAGTGTCAACTCAAGATCTTTGGCCCCTGGATCCCATGCTATGGAGTCTGCGACAGACTCATTCTGAAGGTGAAAATCGACACTTTCCCATTCACATCCACTTTCTTCAGAATCTTCGTCTACGTCTCGGAATGCAGTTTGTTGCAAAACTGGGGAGATGCAAGATCTTACACATTGTGGGTCGACTGAGCTTTCTCGACTGTCTTGAGACGGCAAAAAGAATTTTTTGTTCACATTATTCTCCGATCTGTTCTTGTTTTGATATTTTTCTTGATCTATAAATTGATTTTCCTCATCGTCATTTTCATTCTTATCTCTTTTTAAATTTTTTTGGATTTCCTTTTGTTTGATATCTGTGGAATCCAAGAGTTTATCATTGGCTTTATTTTCAATCTTTCTTCGCTTAAGCGGTTTTGGTGGAGAATTTAATTGCAGAGGAATTGCCTCTGCAAGCATTTCTTGGTAGACATCTGGGATATGGTCCTTTACAGTAGAGCCCTTTTGATAGCTCTTACGACTTGTTCCATGTCTGCGAGCCATTGCGGTAGATTTTTCTCAAACTGTTGAACTGTAAACAAAATGTTGTAAATGAAGTAGTTACGAGGAGATTTCCTACTTAGACTTTGATGCAGCGAATTTTTGTCATAGATTCGAGACTGAAACACTCCAAACTACTACATCAACATGTATGAACATGTTAAGTGTTGTAGGAGAGAGACATATCATACAACAAAGTGGCAGGGAATTTGGACAGAGGGGCATGGACTGACTTTTGATCCTTACCTTATGCACCCTACAGGGTATATTCTAGTCTGACTAGGGTCTAGTTAATGTTTTCATAATCATTGGTTTGAAGCTCGGGAGTACTTAAATACTCAACAGAGAGTCCGCATAAATTTTTATGTATATATTGGCATTGATGACTCATTTACTGATTTTGGCTCAATAAATTATAATCACTTCGCGAATTGTTTATTCCATTATCATACTTTTCTACCTAGTCTTTCTCATCATTCCCAATTAATTCTATTCCTATTTAATACCTCGCTTGCTATTTTCAAATTATCATCTACAAGTAAAAAGTATGTCCCTTATGAAAACTTTTTGAATGAGCATTGCTAAAAGTCTGCATAATTATAGTAACACACTTTGAAGCGTTTTGAGGCATATAAAACAAATTCAATCAAAATCTTAACATCGGATTACTAGAACTAGAGTTTCCTGATGAAAATGAATTTGATTTATGGTTTAAATCGCAGAGAAACGCGATTGAATGGCAGTTTGATCGACGATTTCATAATTATACATGCGTCAAATGATTAACATTGCTGAATAATTTATAGGTCCACCACCCACGCCACATTGGAGAATTGGACGGCCAAGAACTTCCGAATGGACTGAAGCTTACTTGTGTCAATTTTATGGCAAGCAAAGGAGAAATTTTTCCGGTAGTGATGCTTACTGTAAAACGCGGCCTTTCCAAAAAATTGGCTGTAGGGCTTTCTCAAGAGAACAAAAATTTTTCCTTAGAAACAAATCTTACATCCTGAAATAAATAGATTATACTAGGCATATCGCTTGCTCAAGAGAATCTTGCTGGCTAAAGTAGAAGTTGCTTTTACCCCTCAACCCCATTTTCATGATAGACTGCTCTGCGGTAGAGATGGCAGCGATTGGGGAAGTCTTTAATATTCTCGAAATTCGGCTTTGATAGCTATTGGCACATGCTTCGAGCACCACTTGGTATGCTGACTGTACAATTAGCCTGCATATCACCATATACAATACTCCAGGGCTACGTCAACTATACTGTATTAGCATGACAGGGGTCTATTTAAATTCTTGACTATTACGAAAGGGGCAGTACTTCTAGACTCTAATTATCTAATCGCTCAATATTACTGTTTCCCCCGCACTACAAGAGTTTATTCTCCTAAATATCTCAAGTTCATCTCCCTACAGACTACGGAGTACCAACAAGCTTGATCTAACAAAAATGAGCCCTACTTATCCATCATCGCAACGCCGTCGAAAATTCCTCAACAGAAGACCGTATTCGCATAAAAACATAGCGAAAATACACCAACAAAACCATTCAGCAAATTGCTGATGATCTTGGAATCTCCTAGTCCCGAGTTCAACACGCTTGTGCCCGACAGAGTGAGAGTCCAAATATTCAGACAGGGCGCTCGCCTGTACTCTCTAGTCAGCAGATAGATCAGCAGATAGATCGTTTGGTGGCCTTTGTTAGGTCTTCATATGAGGCTCGACGGATGAGTTTTCTGGATCTCTCACTAGATACATTTAGGCACTGGAACGTTGGTGTGAAACCCATCCAAAATTCTCTCAACAGTAGGGGATATACTCGACATCAAGCTCGCTCAAAGCCTGTACAGAGTGAGATTAACAAAATGAAGAGGATAGCGTTCGCCCGAACCCAGATAAACTGGAATTTGGAAGAATGAGTCGGGTTCTATGAACCGATGAGACATGGGCTACCGGTAACCCTCATAAAAACTCTTGGGTAACTAGACAGGTAATTACTAATGCTATCTAAATTATATCTAGCGCTAACGCGCAATTTTGGCAGATGAACAAGTTGAAGACTCCTATGTAGACATAAGGAGTCTGAAGGGGAATGGCTGGATGTTCTGGGGATTTTTTATAAGATCCCAAAAAGGTCCACATCTAGTGTGGGACAAAAAATGGGGAAAAATAAACCAAGCCCATTCAATGGAAGGGTTGTGCCATCAATTATCAACTATCACAGAGGGCACCCGGGCATGATACTCATGCAAGACTCGATGCCTGCTCATCGAGGCCGGGTGCTAGATGAACTTTCTGGAGCGGGCATCGAGCTGATATAATGGTCTCCCTTCTCTGATTCAAATCCTATTGAAAATTTCTGGAACACTTTGAAAGATAACATGCAGAATTATTTCCCCGAACTAGACGGACAACGGTTGCCAGATTCTTGACTTCATGCAATAGTTCAAGCTAGTTCAAGCTAGCTGGCGCTTTATCACCAGTGAACATCTTACGCCACTTCTCGAAAGTATGCATTCGAAGTGCCAGGCAGTTTTGGATACAAATTGGGGGCACACTCGTTACTAAGTTTTGAACTGTTTTTCGGTGTTTTATTTGTCTAAATTTGTGTGAATGATAGAATTCGTATCTTAGACAGGCGTTTCAAAATAAAGATTTTAAAAATAATTAAATTAAGTCAAAATTGTAATGAAAAAATGAGAATATGAGAATATGGTTCATCATGGATCGATGAAATAAAAATCAATATTCACATACAAATTTTAGTTTTTTCGAAAGGCAGTTATCTATTTGGGGATGGAATACTTTAATTTCCTCATCAAAACCTGTCACGCTAATGCAGTATCTTTGACTTAGGCCGGTAGTATTGTACAACATGACAGAATGGGAAACGGATATATTTTGGGGTATCATTTATTTACTTAGATCTTTTGGTTTTCAAGTATAGAATTTTAATAGAACATGGGAGCTCATAGAATACTGCGATTAATTAGCATGACATTGTAATTTGTTCAATCGGATCAGACGATAAGCCCCGACATGGAACATAGAGGGAAAAAAACATTACCATCCTCGGAATTAAGTGATTCCGCAATTGATCCACAGTTCAACGAATTCTACTTGAATGTCCCTTGGTTTTAACACTATTTTGTATCATCCATACTGATCAGGTCAACAGTCCCAAAAAAGTCTCCTTTTGCCCCATCTAAGAGTTCATTAACATCCATACTCCCTGTAGCCAAATATTTTTCACTGAATCCAATATTTATTCGCTGTGATAATAAATATCTTAATTCTTCTCTCAGGGCACGCAAATCATTTTTGGTGAAAGCTCTTGCCGCTTTGTCCTTTAATCTTCGTCCAGTGCCTCTGCCCTTTCTTCTTCCGCCTCCGGACTCATCGCTGCTGTATTCCACTCCAAGTTCTAGAGCGGCTGTCTTTAGCCACTCATTATCAGATATCTTTTTTTCTTTGGCTACAGAGCTGTCCGCTATCTGCTTTGCCAGTGAGACACGAGGCTTCAAACGCTCCACAATCTTTCGATTGATATTCAGAGATCTTAGGTAGTACTTCATCGCTTTACTCCCTCGTCCTTCTCCTCTGGAAAGAGAATTCTGTACGTGCACTTTTGCTACCAGTCGTCGCATTCCTACCACTTCTTGGGGAGCACAAATGAGTATGCTGGTACCAGTAGCTTGAGCCCTTGCAGTTCTTCCAGACCGATGCACATACACATCTGCCGTTCGTGGAAGATGATAATGAATGACTAGCTGAACACCCCCAATGTCAAGTCCTCTAGCTGCTACATCTGTAGCGACCAATATTGACCTCCCGGTATTTTGAAGTGAAAATCGCTCAATAGATCGCATCCTAGCTTTTTGAGCCATGTGCGAGTGAAGTGCTTGAACGGGAAGGCTCAAGTTTTGTAACATGGGAGTGAGTCTTCGAACAGAGTGGATTGAGTTGGTGAATATCAGAATACGTTGATTAGGATGGTAAAGAAGAAGAGCATAGAGATAGAGATCCTGCATACAAATTTAAATGTATTAGTTTCACATATTCACTCGTAGAGGATTCAATGACATACTTTTTCAATTCCAGCACACTCGACAATTCCTTCCCTCAAATTTTCAGCCATTTGAGATGTAGGATTTACATCAACAAATTTGGGTTTGGCTTCACGAAAATTAAGTTTTTCTAAGAGATATTCCACCGAGTCATTGCTATCTGAGAGTAAGTTATTTTTTCCTTTCCCAGTCAACTTTTGCTGTAAGCTTTTCTGCAAAGTGGCAGAAAAAATCAGAGTTTGCCGAGAGATAGGGGTTTTAAAATCCTCCTCAGCATCATTAGTTTGATCTAGAGCTTTGATAATTTCTTCGACCTCCTTGAAATGTCCTTCGGATAAAAGACGATCTGCTTCATCAATGACAAGAAACTTGATAAGCTTTAAAGATTCTAAAATCTGCTGACTTGAGCTAATAACCTCCCACAACCGACCTGGGGTGCCAATTATAATATCAGCGGTTGAAAGTTTCCGATGTTGCTTTTGGATCGAAAGTCCACCCGTAACAGTAGCAGTCTGTGGAGCATTGAGGAGTCCCTGACATAATTTACTTGTATGGTCTGTAATTTGATGAGCCAATTCTCTAGTAGGTGTAAGAATAAGAGCTGTCATTCGTCTTGGTTTTACTGGTTCGCTTTCATTCAGGTCTTCAGAACACCCAATCCAGCTCTCCACTATCGGTATCACAAATGCCAATGTCTTCCCTGAACCGGTGGACGCCTTTCCAATCACATCATGTCCATTAAGGATTTCTGGTATGGCTGCAGATTGAATGGGAGATGGCCTGGAAAACCCCATTTTTGATATAGCGGTCAGCAAATAAGAGGAAATATTCAATTCTACCCATGCAGACATATCTGTTTCTCTGATATCCATAACCTCTGACAAAGCTTTAAATCCGTTCGCCTGGGAACCTTGGAGCTGCGAATCTTTCTTTTTAACCTTGGGCCCCCATTTGTGATCCGTTCCCTCTGTCTTATCTGTTCGATCAAATTCCTCTATTGAAGAAGTTTTTGTCATAGTACTTTTGTTTTTCATAACCATATCTTCATATCCAGGCTCATCATCATCATTATCAAATCCTTCAAACTCATCATCTTCACACGTTACATGTGGTGTTGCAATAGTCTAAGTTCGATCAGTTGTGTAGACGCTGGTGTAATTGGCTTTATCCTACAAATTTGAGAATTTCTCCTTCGCGGATAATTTCCACATCATTTATTTCCTCTAACTCTAAAAATCCCTCGGCATCTTTAAAATCCCTCGGCAACTGTACTTGATTCCATGGTAAGTCATCTATTAGTACTGGTGTTTTAATCACATTTGGTGCGGGATTTTGAGTTGTTTGGGTTCTTAGACGTTTTTTAGAATGAATTCTTAGCCTAGACAAATTCTTCGCTCTCTTGTGAGTCACAGGGACCATGTTACCTAAGATAGTTGACGACACAGAAGTATATTAAAGTATAAAATAAAGTGAGTGAGTGATACTCAGGCTAAGACCTTAGCGAAAGTCGGATCCGAGACTTATTCCCAAATTTTCTCATCAGCAATATTCCAGATCAATATCTAATATGGGGAAATCTTCAAAAGATAAGCGTGATGCGTATTATAGACTTGCGAAAGAACAGGGATGGCGGGCACGTAGCGCATTCAAACTTTTACAGCTCGATGAGGGTAAAAATAGTTTCATCTGCTTCCTGTTTCAAATTAAGTAATACAATCTCACAATTATACAGAATTTGATCTCTTTAGTGGCGTGAAACGTGTCGTTGATCTTTGCGCTGCTCCTGGAAGTTGGAGTCAGGTTCTTTCTCGTGTCTTAATTCGTGGAGAAAAATTTGGAAGAGCAGCTTGGGAAGATAAGAATCAGAAATTACGGCAAGAGATATTAAATTTATTTGCAACAAAAAATACCAGTGATAATGATTCTCAAGAGCCAGGACAAGATGACAATGGTTTCAGATCACAGCCCAAAGCAGATGTTAAAATTGTAGCCATCGATTTACAACCTATGAGTCCTCTTGAAGGTATCACTACTTTGCGTGCAGATATAACTCACAACTCAACTGTGGCATTACTCTTAAAAGCACTAGATCCTACCTATGATCCAAATTCGTCATCGCTGCATGCAACCAATCCGGTTGATCTTGTACTTTCGGATGGAGCACCAGACGTTACAGGATTACATGATTTAGATATATACATCCAATCCCAACTCCTATTTGCTGCTCTAAACTTGGCTCTATGTGTGCTACGTCCTGGGGGGAAGTTTGTTGCGAAGATATTCCGTGGACGCAACGTTGATTTGCTTTTTTCTCAGTTGATGATCTTCTTTGAGCGGGTCACTGTTGCCAAGCCAAGATCAAGTCGAGCTAGTAGTGTCGAGGCATTTGTTGTATGTCTTAACTTCTCACCACCATCAAACTTTAAACCGAGTCTGGATAGACCATTAGGGTTCGGAAATGGAGTTGCCAAAATGATTGGCACGCAGAAAATTTATGATCCTATTGTTTGTTCTACTGTACTTCAAAATCCCATAACGGGATCATGGTCTACGATCCAAAAAAAGGCACAAACAAAAAATAAAGATGATGTTTTTAATCTAACAATCCAAGGAGGTCAAGATGATGTGACTCAGGATGGGAGATGGATTGCCCCATTCCTAGCTTGTGGTGATCTATCATCCTTTGATGCAGACGCTTCGTATCATCTTCCTAAGGATCATGTCACTTTAAATCCAATCCAGCCACCAACATACCCACCATATAAACGAGCTCTCGAGGTCAGAAAGGCTGCTGGGGGGGCATATGGAAAGACTTCCCATAGTTGAGGGAACGAAAAGGTTCTTATTCCTGAAGTTTCACGAAATTAATGGTACTACAATTTGTTGAAAAAAAGTTTTGAATTAGTACCTAGCTTTAATTGATGTGTCCTAGTGCAAATGATAGCATCATAATGGAACATAAAATTATTATTTATCATGATAAGCTGAATATAACTTTCAGTACATTATTACTTTGTTATGAAACCTAGAAAATCTGCAACGATCATGGTAACCATCCTATGTATTAAATCAGCACAATACTTGTTGAAGTAAATTGTTTCATAAAATCTTACACATGAGGTGCAATCCTAGCGTAATAAGTTCCAAACCCTCGATAAAATCTTAAAATTCCTTCTTCCCTTGCCACTTTAGCAAAGCAATCCAACATACTTCTGTACGGTAATTTTCCGTTGCTATCTCTTGTTTGCTTCTGCAGTCGTGTTTTTGTGAAGTCAAATGGTAAACTGAAGAAACTAGCGAAAAAGCCAGCGATAGCACTAGCGCCAAGGGTTTGAAACTTGGGTCCCATACTCGAATCTTTAAGTCTCTGTTTTGCTTCGGAGAAAAAGGCAAGTTGCCCAAAATTCAGTGCCATTGCTCTACCTACTGTAGGAGTTGCACCAGCCCAGAGGGCAGCTGGGCCCTCGTTTCTGGCAATTCCACCAAGTGCAGCAAAGACACTTCGGTAATTTTTTCGCTCACCAATGGGTTTTATTCCATCAGACTGCATTCGAATCAAAGCTAAATCGGCGGGATTCCCCAGTACTGCTGCCAAACCACCAGCCATTAGTCCCGCGCTAGCACGCTCTTTAAATCCAATGTTATTTCCGTGATCTGAGGCACGCTTTGTAAGAGCCTTCATTAGCGTATCGAAAAATCCCAATCGAGCAGTCGTGTATATAGCTTGACGCAAAAGGCCAGCTGAAAGACCAGTGTACAAGTCTGATACTTTACCGGCAGATATTATTTCTCTTGTAACAGATAGTGGTGAAGCCTTGGTACCAGTTCTAGCGCCCTCGCCAGCAAGTTGCAAGCGAACTTTTACCATGTCGATTGGTTGAATGACCGTTGTCGCTACTATTCCTGCAAGACCGCCATTGACGAATGGTAGTATCATACGTGAGAGAGAAGTTTTGAATACATCGGAAGTAGAAGCTAGGGAATTATCAGCTAAACGTTTGGTGCTCTCTATAGCCTCACTTCCACCGAATCGAGTGTTATCTGAGCCTGTCAAAAACGAATCCGTGGAAGACATTAGATCTTGAATATGAGATTATAAAGCCTATAGGTCTATTGGTTGCATTTTAAACAGACTCATTAGCATGCCAATCCAGAAATTTCATTTAGTATCAAAGTATTTCCAGAAATCAAATCACATAATTATTATAATTAAGATGACGTTTGATTCTTTCAGCTGAGACTTCCTACTTTCTAGGGACATGCATACCAGAATTAAAAGAAAGTTACGAAATAAGATTCCAACTTGATATTGTCGAATCGAGTACTTGATATTAATTAAGGATTGAGATAGCAAAAGAAAGTTTAAATTATATGATATTAAACCAAATTCAAACCATAAGACAAACTGGATGAGTTTGATTTTAATCGTTTATCGCGATCAGCGAGAGGATTCCAATGAGGGATGATCACTGGGACCACCACCGTAGATAGACCGACTTGAGCAAAGGATAATTACTAGTAATTTATTAGTGGTGACAATGGTTCAGGAAAGAAAATATCAACTTGAGCGGAGATGAAGACAAGACTTGAGCATGATAGCATAAATCTCAGTGGATATGTTATATAACAGATTAGCTGATCCCATTTTAGTCCTTCCCTCTTTCTGTTATTGTTGAGAGATTTGGAGCATGCAGGGTTGTAAACATGGTTGTGGTTGTGAAATTTGTGGTTTTTGTTGTCAGTGAGAGCTAGCTTGATGGGGTGGGGAGCTAAAGGTAAACGATTCAAGTCAGTCAATTAGTCCAGTTGCCCTTCAGTTAATAGTTTATCAAATTGGATCAAATTAAATTCGTCTAACTGGGGGTCCTCAACAGGTTTATGATCATGTTGACACTGAGAATAGTTCAAATATTTAACGTTGAGTTTTAGAAATGAGATGAGAAATGACTATATTGCAATGACCTACAACTTGGTTGACTGGGGGTTATTAAACGACAAGATACTTCAACCAATCGGAGTCCTGACCAGATCGGAAGAGCGTCTCGCCGATTGAGCCAGGGAATATTAAAACTTGGTCATGTATCACATTTTGTATTCAGGGTAGTACCCTGCTACCATGGTAGACTTTTGATAGTATGATTAAAATTAAGTTTAGGTTGGATCAGCTAAGCATAATTAGGTATGATCTACCACGAATTAGAGTTTATACTCCGTTCTTAAGAAAAAGATTGAAAATTTGTATGAAAATTTATGTAAGCCGAAAAATTTGGTAACTGATCTCTTGTTCAGGCTAGACCGAATTAGACACTGATCTGCTGTACAAATTCTATGAAATAACAAAATTGGCTTCAATTTCTTTTACTTCAGGAAATGGACTTAAAAACATCTAAACGGTACGTGATATGGCACAAATCTAGGAAAGGACCGGATATAATATCTTCAAGAGATTAGTACTCCCCCTGTATATTTTTTTTACTGTAAAACTTATTTTTTGTGGATCTTAGTGAGGGGATGTAAAGCTTTACATGCCACACTAAATCTTCGAAATTTGGGATAGTTTTACTCTGAATGTCCGAAATTGATTTCACTGTGTTATCTCTACCGAGATCCACAAAACAATTAGGTTTTTACAAAAAAAATGTACAGAGTACTTGGTAGGGGGGGGGGGGGGGGGGGGGGGGGGGGGGGGGGGGGGGGGGGGGGGGGGGGGGGGGGGGGGGGGGGGGGGGGGGGGGGGGGGGGGGGGGGGGGGGGGGGGGGGGGGGGGGGGGGGGGGGGGGGGG
>JAHYSP010008095.1:1206-11514 GCA_019455505.1 Pleochaeta shiraiana | reverse complement strand
GGGGAGGGAGGTAGTCGAGGATCTAGCGTAAGAAGGTTACTACTGTCAAGACAAATCTATGAGAATTAAAACACCACCTAAAATTGAACATACAATTTGTCGCAAATATTCATAAAGTGAATATTTAAAATGTGGAAATGTACCACATACTTTTCTATGATCTCGTAACTTCTTTTGCTCTGCCAATTGACATCCATTATTAAATGTATCAACTTTACGGGTGCTACTTGCCTTTACATCCCTGTCTAGAACATTGAGTCACGTGATGGTTATGGTTTATAATTTGATATTCTGAAATATTTAATTTCGCATTCTCTAATGTACGTTAGGGGGTTATACGTGCCAAATCATAGATTAAGAAATGCGAATTCGATTTGCATTCGCAGGTTTGTATTCTAACTGGCTACTCTCTAGCATCATTAAGGCAGCTCTAATAAATTTTAGGATCCTTTTTTATCTTAGTGGCAATTGCAGGATATTCTAGTCTGTCTTCACGACAGTCAAGCTCTGCTATAAGCAACAAACCACTACATTCAATGACTTTTTTCGTTCTCACAACTAGTTTCTACTGGATTCTTGATACGTCTCGCCGAAGAAGTCTCAACTTTACCCTCCTAGTTTGCACCGGCGTACTAGGGGTTGGCTTCGAGCTCCTGCAAAGCTTCCTACCAAATGGTCATAACTTTGACTTCTATGATATTTTAGCAAATGTAACAGGTTCTCTGGCCGCTCTGGGCTTGAGTAGTTGGTATCATGTGCGAATGTTAGGCAGAAAGAGACAAGCAAAACAGTACCAAGCAGTCCCGAGGGAGGAAGATGTAGAACTCGGAACTAGGATTGGAAGTACTACGCAAGAGTCTGAAACAGTCAGTCAAGCATCTACTTTAACAAGCTTAAATCAGAAATCAGATTGCCGAGATGAGATTAGTCGCGCAAATATTGATGGCAGAGAAGGCCTTAACAACCCCGAGGATGGAGGCGATACTAAGCAACGGGCTGACTGATGTGTATCTTATAACCATGATAATGTTTTAACACCACAAGTTCGAGTCTAAAAATCTCAAAACTGGATTGACTACTTCTCAGCCAAATTATTTCATGGTATTAGGTTTGTTTACACCTTTTGACTGAATATTCCAATATGATAATTCCTATTGCCATTTATTGAGACTAGAAATTCCAAAAGAATATGATCAAGGAATTTCCACATGTTTCAATTGTACGTACTCAGAGGTGTCCTTTTTTGAACCGCGACTGTGGCATGAAAGTTGCTAACATAAACAGCAAAGATTTCACCTATATATTTGCGGCAAATGGTCAGCTTATGTCCTTTTTCAACTAGTTTTGGACTGAAGAGATTCATGTAGTATCAAGAGTAGAATCCAACTCAAAAGTCGGTTCTTACAATCTGGGCTCCAACTATGGAGAAATCTTTGCACTACAGACATCGGGAAGAGACGTAGTTTTATGATTATAGAGTGAATTATAACTTTGAGAAAGGTAACTAAACTAATTGGGTGTCGAATACAATCATCTGGCTTTCATCTAGTATAGTCACCCCGTCCCACTTGAGATAGGCGATATCTGGTTCCAATACGGAAAGACCTTTTCTTGATGTCTGTAACATGAAGGGATTAACGAATGAAATCTGTGAGACGGATTCCGCAAATCAAATTGAATTAACCAAAAAAATTGTTTTAGAAAGGGCAAATCTCAGCGCGAATAACCCCCATTGCTTATGGGCTTGTCACTTCAGTAGTGGAGTTGCAGCACAAATAGATGACAAACCCTAGGGGTAGGTAGAGTGCAAAAGATATCGACTTTCTTCTATTAACTCCATAATCTTATATGTCTCAAATGTTTATCCAAAAAGCATTTGATTGTGAGCCTTCAAAATTTTCTATATTTTGCACCCAAACTCCCCAGTTATCAGATATATGATTGTTATCTAACTTCGCATCACCACAGATGTAGAAAATTTTGACAGTAGAATCCCAAAATCAGTGTCCTGAGATTAGCTTGGGATTTTATGGCTCACCGCCAACTTCTCAGCGAGACTTAGGCCCAGCCTGCCTTAAATACGATAAGATTCCAGAATACGGCGGAATCAAGCACGTGGCAAAGAGAATTTCTAGTTTTTGACTATCGACTTGAACTGTTACCATGACCAACGTTGCGCTTGTGATGTTATATTTATAGGGGAATGATTTGGATAGTATTACACAATTTGATTTGGTTTTATCTTTTGACTACTTGGATGAGAATTCAAGGATGTGAGCAATTGAGGCAGGACTAATTTTGACACTCTGTTTTGCGGACAAGATTCGACTTCAATGGATCGCTTTAAAATAATTTGGAAATTTCGTTTTTAAATATTCGGATTACTAGAAAAGTTGACTAAGGATCTAAAAAATTTACTTTTGTTGAGCTAAATGCATATATAATCAAAAAACCATATAATTAACAGTTATGGTTCTCTGATTTTCAAACCTGTCATACACGGTTCCCCGATTACTTCTGCTGACTTACAGATATATTTTTTCTGTAGAAGTTCTAAGATTAAAGCAAAGATGTCCAATGTTTATTTCACAGGTTTATAATTGGTCCCCTGGTCAAATTATCCCAGCACCAGTTTCAAGATGAATCGGCACGTGCCGGCATTCGTACGGTGAGTGAGTTGGTTTACTTACCCTTTAAAATCCTGCAACCCTCCGACTCTTTATGATGCCAGGAAAATGGGTTCTGTTCTCTTTTAAAGCAGCTTAAATTTTACTCACAAACATTTAATGTTTAGGTAAGAATTAAGTTTTCACGAAAAGATGAGTTAGACAAATTTCATAAGGTAATTGGAGTTTATTGATAGTATAAAATACGAGGCTAAACCTTTCAGCTTTATCTTCTCATCCGCCAGTAATTCTGAGCAGAGAATGAATTAGAACCGATTCTGTTACCACTAATTAGAATCATTCTAGAGACAAGTGAGTTTATCTTAAGTTTTATTGATCTGATTCTAATCAAAAATTCAATCAACCTCTAGCAGAGCAATTTTGCACCGTAACTTATGAATAAAAAGCAGAAATATAATAAATATTGTATAACAAGTGTATCATTCTAAAAGGAAAAAAATAAACACATCTACTGCAATCATCACCACTCCTTGAAATGAGTAGCAACAGATTATATCGTTTTACTCACATTCCATCTAAAATTTTTATTTCTTCAAGAAACTATAGAGTACCAGCTTTTCTCAATGAAATTTCCCGTCAAAGCTTATCAAGCGTCTCTAGGAAATGCTCTTCTGTAAATGGTCCAGTGACAACACTCCCAGCCCCCTTAGACGTTCCAACTCGAAAGCACAACCAAACTGCGATTTCATACTACTTTTCTCTTGGCAAAGCATATCTGCACTTTTACAAAACTGGATTAAAAAATATTTATCACAACTACAAAGCCTCACAGCCGATTCAAAACCTAATTGATTCAAAATATGGAGGAGCTATTCCATTAGCTGTTAAGGCAAAGGCTATCACTCGCTCTGATTTTCAACTTTTGAACCGGAATTGGTATGACCTTAAACGTGTGCCACTTTTCGGATTTATTTTTGCAATTTTTGGAGAATTCACTCCAATACTTGTGGTTCTTTTCAGTAATATTGTGCCATTAACCTGCAGGAACCCAGCACAAATTACTAAGGAAAGAAAAAAATTAGAAAACAGGCGTCAATTGGCTTTTCAACAACTTCCCGTGATTCCACTAACTGGAGATGATACAACCAAAATAGAACCAAAGCAGCTGGCCCACATTTGTTTGAGTTTAGGACTTTGTTCCAGGTCATGGACTTTTTTTGGAGGGCCAACAAACATGATTCTGAAAAGAAAATTACATAGGCGTTTGGAATACTTGAGGCTTGATGATCAGTTGATAGAAAATGCGGGCGGTGTCCACGATATGGACTTGGAGGAATTGAGAATAGCTCTCATAGAAAGAGGTGTTGATGTTATGCAGAGAGATGAACTACAATTAAAATTCATATTAGACTCATGGTTAAGCTCAAGAAAGAGATTGCCAATAGAGATACTTTTTTTTACCAGGTATCATCATCTTGTCAGTAATTATGGTTATTAATTAGGCTGACAATTAAACAGACCTTCAGAATGGCCGGTCAAGGTCAAAAATCACAACACAACCCGCTGATAGAATGTATTTCAATATAACAGTCTGACATAAATATTTTGGCGAGAATTATTATTTATACACTCACTTAATTCCTTCAATTTTGTGAACGATGAATCAGTTAGTTGACCGAATTAAAAAGAACTAGTCGTCGATAACTGAGTGGTACTAGAGAGAAAAAATGTGAACACAAAAAGAGATCTGTACCATAGCAACTCTTCCGTCCTTAACTGGGCCTAGCAAAACTCCTTATGGTTTTTAATTGCAAATAAAGAAAGAACCTCCGTATCATGACTCCAGAACTTTTCAATGCTAATTTAATTATGGTTAATCCACAAAAACCCTACTGACGAAATCTGGCAAGTTGTGCCATAATATTTTGAACCTGTTGCGCAGGTTGAGGTTGAGATTGACTTATCACAGACTGTGAATTACCCCCTCGAAAAGATGTCTGAATTGTATGACCACTGTTACTATAATTATCAATTGGTGGTGGAGGTACATAATTCTGAGAAACTGAGTGTTGTTTAAGGCCTCCAATAAATCCTGCAAGATCAATGGGAGTAGTCGCTGCAACAGGAGTAGCTACGGGCACAGGTACAGTTTGTTGTTGTGGAGTGCTAAGTGTTCCTAGGAGCTTTTGAAGAGTTGCATTATCCAAGGAACCAACAAGGCTAGCAAGGTTGGGAGCAGCTGTGATTCCAGGGGGGGTATACGTCGAATTGGTAAACTGATGCTGAGTAAATATAGGAACTTGAGCTTGTGGTTGAGTTTGGCTTTGTTTGGCCCTCAGAACGACTGCACCAGCAATGCTCGGATCTAGATCTTGATATTCGTCAAACCTAACATTATTTGCACCACCTTGCCGATCGAATACTTGAAGTGGGATTTTGCTAGTGTTTTGAGACATAGAATTAAGTCTTGATACCGCAAAAACACCTTCCAAAATCTGTCGGCGAATTACTGCATCGATCGAGACTCGGGGACTAAGAAACATAACTTCAGTTTTAACACCACGACTGCGTATTTCGGCCTCTACCCATGAGACAAACTGTCTATCTAATTGTTCCATGAGAATAATTTGCACATCCGGCACGTCACGAGGGTCTCGGCGTGGAATTAAAAGATCAACATCTTCTACCTCTTCTCTAACCCTAGGGCTGAGACTTCTCTCTCGATACCTTGTGGCATCTCTGTGACCGAATGGAGATCTAGAGCGTCGCCTATCTCTAGAATCATAAGATTCCCGCGAATTAGGAACATAAGCATCTCGTACACGATTTGTACCTCTAGGAGGCGTCACAGATCTGACAGGTCGATAATCATCCCGGGTACGAATTAAACGTCCATATTCATCAGTCCTTGAAACCAATGTCTGGCGGTCATATCGATCATTGTTTCGGTTATTACGGCCTCCAGAAATTCGGTCAGGGGATTTCATTCTCTGTCCCGTGGATTGATTGTTATGCTGAGAGTTACGAGTATTTTTTTGAGGTTTTGAAATTTCAAGATCTTTTTAACCAGTCAGTTATATATTGTCAATATCTTGTTGAGATTAACTTACGCATTTTCCGACCTCTAACTTCGGATCCTTGTTTACAATCAAGAGCCTTGTAACAATGATCACTGTGGAGAAACTGGACAAATCCGTATGCTTGCTTAATTGATATTTGAGCGATCTTTCCATAGTGGTAAAAGACATGAAAAAGATCCCGTTTTGTAACCTTCTCACTAGGTAGATTTCCTATTCTATGATTAGAACATGAGAGTTGATGCTAAAATGGCATAGCATACCGATAAATAGACGCGATCCCATCGGGAATCGGTCCCATAACCCTTCGGTCACATAACGTCTTTCGTCTTCTAAAAATTCATCATACATTTTTTGCACTTCTGGAGCCCACTTAGTTTCGAGATCATCAGCATCATCTTGTTCTACACAATTAGTCAGCTCTTGAGCTGATGATCGACTGGCTGGTAAATATGGGACTGGGCTTGTAGAGTTAGATGATGAAATTTGGCCACGAAAGGATGCTGTTGGGGGGGGCGGTAATCCACTTCTGGGGTCAGTAGATGTTCCAGGAGCACCAGCAGCTACGAGGGATGAGGCACCTCCGGGAGGTCTATAAGAGGTGGAGGCCGGTGGAAGACCGGGGTTACTGGCATAATATTTTTGACCCTCCTCCGAATATACACGATTCTGGGAAACGTTTGGGCGAGGCGGAAGACTAGCATGAATGGGAAGGCTGTGATTCTTTAGATGGGGAGATTCTGGTTTCTCAGCATTGGCAGTAATATTGTCCAATAATTGTTGGATATCTATACCACCAGGAGTAAAATTTTCAAAATTTTGGGGGTTGGCACCTAAGGATTCAATAGTAGATTGGGCAGTATTTTTTTTATCAATATTTGTAGCCATAGCATTAGAATTTTGGTCGAGGAAAGTATGGTTGAAATGAAGAGGGTGGGTGGCTGCGCCATCATGAGATAGTTTGGAGACAAGAGCTTCTGATGAGACAATAGACGATGGGTTTGTAGCTGACACTGTAGAGGGTAAAGACTTGATATTTGTATCAATTTTTGCCTGTACTTCCTGACTATCTGTGTTTTCATCTCCATCAGAATCAAACATCATTGCGTAATCATCGTCATCAATCTGAGTTGACTCGCCGTTATTCACACCCACCAATTCAGAGTCTTCGTTATATGCATCAGAAAAGCTGGATTCTGGTGAGTCTGGCTTCTCTAAGTGATTGATAGTACTCGAGTTAATATCTGATGAGGTAGCTACAGCTGAGTTTTGATCAAGATATGTCGAGGTCATTCTGTAACTATGGTCGGTTCTGATTCCGCAAAACTGAGGTTTTCGAGCTCAAATAAAATAAATACTATGATAAAAAGCCCTTTTCTTGGAAAGTTATTCAGGTGGCTCAAATATCATTAATGACTTTTCTTTTCTCGGGCAAGGGAGATGTAATTCAATCAAGGGGAAAGGTAGATAATTTGCAGTAGGAGACTGCGATGATTTTCCGATTCTACAAGAGCCGAGATCGCTACCATGGGAGTGATGAAGTGAGCGCGCGATTTGTAGATCCGCTGGACAGCTAGAATTTTATCGGCATAGGAGGGGCTGTTTACACAAGATTCGTCGCTTTGGCTAAGATTAGAAATGGATGATGAAGAGAGAGGGGCCTGTTGTGGGCTTGTTGTTTGTTTCTCTGAGAGGAGCGATAAAAATCCAAAAAGTATTAGTCCAGTTTGATTTTTGGCCACGAAGCAATACAACTTGTATTAATCACCTTAATGACAAAAACATCTTAGAATAAACAAAAAGTATTGCGCATCCTTAAATTAATGAACATCGCGTAAGGTGATTTAAATTTCGACCAATCTTGGAGTTTTGAAAATTTATTAAAACATCGCCAAAGGCTGAAGTTAAGAAAGATAAAATAGCACTAGTCATGAGCAGGCTCTACGGCCAATTCCTAAGATTAAAATACAACTACTTGTCTTCTGCAAGAATTCTTGATTGCTTTAACGGTAGTAGGTTATATTCGTCTCAAGTCACTAAAAATTATGAAGAATCAGATTTTGATGCTGCGCGCAAGTGGTTTCTGAAATTCAAGACCACTACACTACCAATTAAGATAGCCAAAACTACTTTCTCGCGGGCTTCTGGTCCTGGTGGACAAAAAACGAATAAGTGGGTTGCAATAAAAACTTTTTATCTTACAAATCTTAAGTGCTATCCAGGACGAGCTCAAAAGCGACAACAATCTGGCCACTACGCTCCTTACTTGAGTTTATCCCTGAAGTTCTTCATAATGGCCTAGTAAAAAGCCGTTATTTTGTAGCATCATCGCAATCGATTTTAATTCAGTCTGATGTTCATCGAAGTCAATCTTCGAACAGAGCAGAAACGTACAAGAGACTTTTTGAAGAACTAATTATTATCTATCAGAAAACAGTACCAGGCGCGACTTCTCTTGAACAAAAGAAGAAAGTCAATCAGCTGTAGTACAAATTTCCCTATATTGGGGTTTTCCTTATGATTTTAGACTTGACTAACTTCCACTGCAGGATGAAAGCAGAGAGTTCTGCAAGAATGCGGATAAAGAAACAGCACAGTGCAAAAAAGAGTTCAAGAAAGTCCGGCCAAAATTTTGACAACTGAAATTGTACATAAACATCCAATTAAAAATTCTTCAGAAGCCTCTCGATATAATACGATCTTGGAAGCGGTGAAAGAAACTTTGGGCGACTAAACAATACTCTACGTATCCTCAATTATTCAGACACTGAATTTTTGAAAACCCGAGTTTCATTGTATCATATTGACCAAAAGACTAGAATCTACACACTATGCTCTTAAATTTCCACTAAAGGTGATTCTGTACTAGGATTGGATTTTGTAAAATATCATGTCCTGCGATGTTTAACTCACAACAATTTGAAACTGCTCTATCTTCCTTTTTCAAATCGCCACTTTTGACAAGATATACTATCAACGTCGAACCAATCAATTATGGCTTCCATAATTGATTTAAATTTTTGTGTTTACACTTGAAGGCGTATTTATTTCTCCTAAAAAAATTTTTTCACTTACTATTTTTGTTACATTTTAGCTGTCAAGTCTGATAAAAATCTAAGATTACAAGCTGCTTGAGCCTGGGCTTTACAGTCGGATCGTAGCTCACATCTCAGAAGTTGCTAACAACCGATATTCAACTAATATTAGCAAATTTGGCTGGTTGTTCTATAAATTTGGTCTTTCCATTCCTTCAATATGATGCGTGTTTGGGCTTTTAATCTTCTTTCAGACAGCTAAAGGGACGAATCTAGTCAATTAATGGGGAAATCACTGCTCCAAATTAGACACCGCCCAGCAAACCAGTGTCAAACAGGCAAATTTGGTCGCTTGCTCCTCCAAAGCGGAGGCACCTTAACAAGCCTAATACCATAACTAAGTAATTCAAAAAGCGAAACAGGCTACATTTGAAATCAAGTGTGAGAGAATAGAGGCTTGCGGATCACATCTCATATCTATGAAAAGGCTTGGAGAGAGTAATCATGAAACGAATATCTCATCTAGCCACTATTTTAGATGAGGTTGACCAACAATGGTTTGAAGTACTACAGGAGCGCCCACCATCCGATCTTGTCTCAGTGTGATGCTCGATAAGGAAAAAGCTCGTACTCAAAGATTGGCATATACATTTTTTAAACTTGATATTCATGGTGATTTTGACGAGGTCCTTCATAATCCTTGGCGTAAACAACTAAAATCATTAGGTTGGCCCTGATCCATATCTTTGATGCACAGCTTCGTTACTTAACAGCCGATATGTTCAAGTTAAATTCAAGGAACAAGCAACAATCCCGAATAAGTTGAAATGTAGAGTGCCTCTGAGCCCACCGATATCCTCCACTTTTATTCTTACTTTATCTGGCACAACCTATGCCTATGATATTGGGAATCTTGGCATAGGGCGTAAAGTTACGACAAGATCGGCAACTTTGGCACTCCACGATTTAGATGATCTGTCGGTCAAAATTGACTTGCCGAAATGCTGTCCTATTCGACGTCAAAATGTCAAAGATTGTAAAATTTCTTGGAAAAAGCTAAGAACAATCTGTAGGTATGTTGAGAATCAATAAAATATCCACATTTTTTATCCTGCACAATATGATATGCTCGATAACATGGTCAACCACATGACAACATCTTTCTGGCTAAAATCAATGTTAGTCTTACTATTATATTCCTGGAACCATCAGCTCTGTCATCACGACCACTCGACTAGGATCAGCTCAGGTGCGATAAACTGGTAATTTGATTATACCATGAATCTGTCAACCGGTGTAAGAAAATTGTAAATCTCAACTTAAAATAGAATTATTAAAATAAATAGGAAGTAGTATTTTCAAAGATAAACTTACTTAAAACTTTGTACTAGAACCAGTCCTCTATCTCTTAAACAACCACTATATTTTTAGGTTTATCTATAAGTACATTACCTCCACTATCTCAGTCTTTCATCAAGGAATATAAGTAAATGGTGTAAGGATTGATCCAGGAGAACATATTCATTGGCTAGAATTATATTCAAGTTCACACTGTAACGGCTTGTAAGT
>JAHYSP010008088.1:1205-13874 GCA_019455505.1 Pleochaeta shiraiana | reverse complement strand
GAAAGATATTAGTATTTTTCACTGTCAATGTGGAATATTGTGAACAAATTGTGGGATAGTAGAAATGGGGATTTGTGCCTATTTGAGGGGAACGGAGAGGGCTGGCATCGAGATTTATGGTAAGGTTAATGCAATGTGCCACTTTTAGTATTAGTGCGTAGTTGATTGGTTCAATACCCAGCAATTATGGAAATATAGGCCATTATGCAAGTAAAACCAATTGACCCTGATAGCTTGTACTACCACGGTTTTAATCCAATATGTAACTAAATCTCGCTTAATAATATTATCCCTACTAGTCTACACACTAAGAAATATTTCAATTATTAGCCTGGACAATTAAGCTTCTCGATACACTACCACACTGATGTGATCATGGTGCTATCTTTGTTCGTTCACCACTTCCATCCTTTATCCTCCATCCATCCCATCCTCACCTCCTTTCTCCATTTTCCATTTTCCTAAGTCGTGTCGCTGTCAACAGTACCATCATCCGAGATTGTACGGGGAAAGACAGCTATCTCATGATGAACTTCGAGGGATAGCGAAGACAGCTTGGGATGAAGTCACGAAGCCACACAGGTTGATCAAGCTTATTGAAAGCATGTCTTAAAGATGTGAGGCAGGTTTACGTGCTGAAGGCGAGCCAATAAAACTCTAAATGTACTTGTAATTGTAAACGTTAAATTAAACAAATTAAACATAAAATATATCCAGATTGAGTTAAGTTTGAAAATTAGTACAGAGTGTGGACATTTACGTCAGATGAAATCACCGTATAAATTATCCCCGTCAAAATCTCTTCGAAGCTTATTTTAAAAAATATGATACCCGATTAGGTAGAATCGACCTGATTTTACTTAGGTTCGGTCCACAAATCGTGGATTAATACCGTGTTAGTAGAGTTGGAGTAAATAAGAGAAAGAATCTTCGAGGAATCTGTCATCTCTTAGTGGATTCCGATCTCAAAAATAATCCGATGCCGGCTCCGATTGAGCCTAAGAGTATAACAAATGAATTCTTGCTGCATCTTTAGACGAAGAATTAATTGGAATGCTCTGCAGTTTAGCCTTTGCTTTCCAATATATGTTTTGTTTGTTCGTTATTCATGATCAAAATTCTTCAATACATCTTGTGTGGATTATAAATGTCATTGTTATTAACATGAGATTCAACATGTATGGAACCCTCATTAAAAGTTAGATTTATTTCTATTATCTATGTAAGTAAAGATATGTTTAGAATAAGCTTGCGTAATGGAAATATGTCACGAACCCTGTCAGTAAACTTCCATCTCGTCAGCCTCAGTCGATCAAATGCACGCATAGTTCATGATGCATTGCATATACATCACATCATGTCCACACCAAAGGTCTTGAGGAATCTCCACATAA
Organism: Pleochaeta shiraiana; assembly: GCA_019455505.1. Taxonomy (NCBI): domain Eukaryota; kingdom Fungi; phylum Ascomycota; class Leotiomycetes; order Helotiales; family Erysiphaceae; genus Pleochaeta; species Pleochaeta shiraiana. The sequence continues at coordinate 12,480 of JAHYSP010008088.1, read as the reverse complement.
TCAATGGACATTAATCATTCGGACGTCGGGAGAGAGAAGAGAGGCAAGGAAAGAAGAACATGCACAGTACCATCCCATGTTCCTGATCAGAACATCCGGGCATCTACTAACCCATCTATCACTGATCCATTTCTTGCTAAGGAATTTTTTTCTACGATATTTTAATCTTTATAAATGGTCATGTCCGCCCCTAAAATAGACGGATACCAAGATTTACAGTTTATCTACGGAGTAAGGCCAACATCTACGATCAGAAATTGGTCACACAATTATCAAGCCCAATCAATTCATCAAAGACAGTATAGCGAACAGCATTTACTAAGATTCTCATCGTCCCAGAAGAATTATGTGGTCTCCAGCAATAATTTACCTACACCTAGCTCATCACTTTCAGATGATTTGAGCCACTATGGCTGCATCACAATGGAGCGCACTCCCTCTGGAAATTCAATCTGGTCTTCATCGCCCTCAGAACCTCTACCTACGATTGAAACCATACGAATTCATCAAAAAAATGATCTCGCTGCTGCTGAAAGAGTTGAGAATTGGGTTCGCCACCGCCCACAAAATTCAAAACATGAGCGTATTTTACGAAAATTAATTCGCCTGGATGAGCCTTTGTATTCCGGATTCACGCTTGATAATTCGGCGTTGGAAAGTATTCTCACAGCGGCGGATACATTATTTTTTGATGGCGTACTAGCTGGACGTGTTCAATGGGAATGGAGCTCAGGCACGCGATATCGAACTGAATTGATTGGGACTACAGCTCTCCGGCGTTGTTTTGGGCGAGAAGGTTTCGAGACACTAATTATTCTCTCGGAGCCTGTGCTTCGGGATGAACGTTACGACCGCCGTCTTCTTCTATCGGTATTTCTACATGAACTGATCCATTGCTACCTCTTCATTTCTTGTGGATTCGAAGCTCGAATAGAAGGAGGTCACACTGCTGGCTTTTATCATATCGCACAAGTTATCGATTCATGGGTTGGACCGAACTACCTGAGTATCTGCAAACCACGTGAAGATCCCGAGAGATTTCATATCTAGAATCAATAAGATACAAGAAAAAAAGTGGGACTTGAAATCAATCGCAACGGGAGGGTTTGATCGATGCTAATCAATGAGTGAGGAGTATTGTCTACTTGCTGTCAGATCCTATTTGCCTCGATAGAATCACAATTTACAACCGTAATCTTTGAACTATGTACAGATAATAGCACGTGTAATTGCCAGTTATCTCAAACTCACCCTCATGGCTTTCGTTTCGCAGCAAAGGAAGTTTTTACTAGATTATGGGTAAGATTTGGGAATAGCTGAGCTAGTTGTATATAAAATACATAAAATTAAATGGCCGAAACGCATTTTTCTGGCCTTAAATTGGATAGTAATTTGGCTTCTGATATGGTTCACTAATGCTTGGTTTTTCCGACTTTTATTTGAGATCGTCATCTAAAAAATCCCGTTTTTCCTTTCGAAATAGGTATTTTAATTAACCCGATTTATTTCCCTTCATTTCAGGGGGGTCGCATTCTCAAACCTCCTCTATTTGATTCATTTCTACCATTATTCAACTTAGAGGGATAAAATCGGAATTTCTAGCCGTAAGTGGCTTACCCATAGAACCTGAAACGGGTCTTCAGAATCAAAAAACCCGCAAATCGACAGTCTCACTCTCTATTGAAATTTCACCACCAGCAACGATCGTCGACAATGATGAAAACGACTATCACATCGATTGATAACATTGTTGGAACTTGGTGGAGATCTACGAACTCTTACTAAAAGGTTAGTTGCATTACTTGTAATTAATTTAGGGAAATGTTAAATGCCCCTCCCCCAAAATGATATCCGGCCCACTCCCCTTGATAGAAATTATGTTGACACACCTTTTAAAATGATTCTGCCACCCTATTGTAATTCGCTACCACCTTTCATAACTCCGTACCCCTGAAAAATAATGTGATATTAAAAATGTGAGGAAAATCAGACATACAAATCACAAATCACAAATATACTTTATTCTTTGTTGAATAATTAATATTTAGGGAATGCCAACTTAATCCGAGGTGGTTTTGTTTTTATCCACCTCCGAGCAACTTCTGGCTCCAAGAATTGTCCACCTCTATCTATCCCTTTCTCGTCAAACTCCTCCCGTGACAACTACATTCCGCCATAAATCAATTGTCTCAAATTTTGACCCTGGACAAAATCAGTTCTCCCATTTTCTTTTTATTACAATCCAAATCATATAGGATCTATCTCCATGTATTGTATTTCAAATGTATTTTTGAAGTAAAATACAGAGATTCTACAAGTTGCCGATTAATTTCGATTAGGGCTGATAGTACTTTCTCGCTTGGTACAATTTAGTGTTGTTTTTGGGCAATGAGATGGCGAAATGAACAGACCTGTCAGCAAATTGATCCTGTGTGCATCACGCGAACAATTTTAGGCCAATGGAAGGCCATGCGAAATGATTTTGAAGAATCTCTATATTGGCAGGTGCAAAATTAAACAAAAAAAAGTGATCAACTGTAGTATAACAGTAGTGGGTAAAACTTAATTATGCTGAGGAATATATGTCTTAGGTGTGGGGATATCTTGGGTAAAATGAAATGGAGATGACCAATTACGGATTAAGAATAAAATTTCTGAATTATCACCCAGCTCTGCACATACCATGCAGTACAAGATCACCCTATAATTTTTGGATTACCAGATCCCTTCTCTACAAGCAGGATATTATAAAGTTATTTCCAAAATAATATCAAAACGAGACTTTTTTAATCTTTTCGTCCGATAGCATTTTTTATGAGATCTAGACATGAAGAAGAATGATTGGGTAAACTTTGAGCAATACTTTATTCATCAAGGCAAAAAACAAATTCCAACTTTAAAACAACAGAAAGTATCAAAGAACTACCATAATCCCTCCACGAGCGTCTTTTAGAAGCAGCACTGCGCAATCTAACCGACAGAAGTGGGCAATTAATCCTCTTCTAAGTTTGTGGGTGTAACCACGAGAGTAGGACAATTCTTCCTGTCGTGCCCGTGACTATGGTAGATGTCACACATCAGTGGTCCACATTTTCTCTTTCGTTTTCTTGAATTATTCCCTGTCTCTCTCATCAAATACTCAAATGCAGATGGATCTCGATCAGTAGACTCCTCGACGATCAGTCTTCTTTTTCCACTAGCCCCTACAAAATTATCTACATTTAATGCACCAATTGATCTTCCCTTGGGCCTAGCGTTGTAAGGCTCTAAAATGTGCATGGATTGGACCGAATTACTATCATGTGAGCCGATTTACCGGATTTTTTTCAGCTGAATACGGGACGCCGATTGCTGATAGGGATTCTAATTAGAAATCTTATCTTACAGATCGAACATTAAGTTTGAAATTGGTTCTGCGGCTGTTTGCTCTGTGTTTTGAGAGATTTTTACATCTCGTAGTCTTCGAAAATGCCAGTGACTACAGAAATCTTTTACCTCGAGTGGCTTTTAGGTGTAGAGGTAGAAAGATAGTATGTGTCGACAAGGTATACCCCATGTAATGTTAAAATCAGAAGTACAGGGGCCAAGACTGGAAAGAGAATGTGATTTTAACATATCAATCATATCTGCCACCATGAATAATGCCTTATGTGATATTTTGTGGTTGGCTTTATTAAACAACGGAGTGAGGAATCGCTTTCCTATCCTTTGCTGCTGTCGGCCAATTTCTGTTGAAATCTCCTTAATGTCACTTACATGATAGCTTTTGAGTCTCTCAAAAACTGTCAGCAAGTGACATTTCGAGACTTTAATGCACCCCTTGATCTTGGCCTGAGCACCTTCAACTTTTGAAGATGTAGTATGACCTAAGTGAGGATACCTTGATGATGTGTAAAGAGCCGCAAATTTCTCCTCACATGGAATCCATTGTTTTTCTACATGCTCCACTAGTTCCAAAGGAGATATCAGTTCAAGCTCCTTCCAAGCATTTTCGAATGATTCGACACTAGTCATTTGGATAACATTCTTCCATGACCTTTCTTACTCGTCCTAGTCCTTTTCTGATTTAAATGATCTGCGATGTTTATCCATAATATTTTTCCAAATATGACAGTTGCAAAGTAGATTTTGCGAGCCAGGAAAATGGATGTCAATGGCGCTCATTAATGATTATCTGCCAAAAAGACATCTATTTTTAAGTCGCCAAAAATTCTACTTGTTGTCCTAAACGTTCAGTTATAATCGCTGATATTTACTGATTTCAAAAAGAAGAAAAAAGCCGAAAAGGTCTGATAAGAGGATGACATACCAATATCATGTACTAAAGACATACGGTACTTGTTGGTCTTATATGTAAAGTCTACGACTAGGACAGTTTGACTGAACATGCTAATCTTTATGGTATCGGGAAAGGCAAAAAATGAATATGAAACATGATTTTGATTGTCTATTTAAAAATAATATAGAATGTGATAATATTCTAGTTCGTTGATCAAGACTTGGATAGGTTCTCGCCCTTGTAAAATATCATGCATTCGTTTAGCACGATAATTGGAGATATCTCCGGATGTCAACAAGACATCTAGATCTTCGTGACAAAGTAACGCTGCAACCTTCCGAGGCTGAACAGTCATAGAAAGACCATCCAGATCTTGTTTCTTTGCTTGGAGACTTTGAGCGCGAACTTGTGAATGGTTTATCATTTAATCACCATGACATGCATCGTGTACATGATAGCCATTTGTTACCCCCAGATGCCACCTGCCATATCCAGCTGATGAGTGACCAGATAGTCTATATGTACCTCAAATACGTCTAGACGATGTGATAACACGTTTGTCATTGCTTTTGCTCGTATGCTTGATCTTTCAGAGATCTCAATTCAGTCGAACTCTTCTCTTATCGCTTCCTTTCTATTGTCAAGCAAAACCCATTTTGAATTGCCCAACTCTTAGAATAAGTGATTAATTTTTCTCGGTCATCAAAATCCAAAGTTGTATTAGGTACACCAAGGTCAAAACGCTGATTATCTTGGCTCGTTATTTCGATTTCGTTATCATAAATGTTATTCATAGAAGGTATTAAGTGACACGAACTTAGTTTAGAGAAAGGATAATGATGTCTGGAATGGGTAAGGATATCACGGCTGGGATATGAGCCGAGAAATGTTAATCCAAGCCTAGACCGAGGATGTTACCCGGCATACGTACTGAAAGCTAATGGTCAATGGCAAGATAAATCGTTAAGTGTGTAAAAATGGAGAGAGATCGAAATAGAAAGGTAAAATTAGAGAATTTTTGTATTGGACTAACACTGAAGATGAAATATCAATTGATAATAAGCAAATGCCTTTTTAATAAAAGCAGAAGATGTAGAGTAATTACTGATTTCCTGCAGCCCTGGACTTGGATACTTTACTATTTCTAGAATAAACTATGCAAAATAGGGTATGGTATCAACGTTGTTCTCTGAACTTCAAACAATCAAAATAATCGAGATAAACATTTATTGCCATGGCAACAAATTCTTCAGTGTAGTTATTGTTTGTTTGTTTGTTTATCTATTTAACGTCTAAAAATACAGGGTCGAGCTCTATATTACATAATCCTAATTAGGACAGATCACGCCAAGACTTAATGACTTAGGTGATTGAGGCACATATAACTCATACCTGAGGGGTAGATACCTATTACCATGTACAGAAGGAAGATGTAAAGATAATTACAGGCTCCTTATTTTGTGCTAGTGCCAACTGAAAATATTATTGTAAAATAAGTATAACGATAAAGAAAAAAAAAAAAATATGGGTGAAGAAATGTGTGCAAATTAGACTTTTTCAAAGTTTTTGTTTAAGAAGAAACAATCTCGTAGGGCTAACAAACTCGAGGTCAAATGTTTTGTTGGGTTTCTGTTAAATTTTGTATCTGGAAAGAAGTTATCTCGGTGAAGTTGGTGGCGAGAGAAGTTAGTTCATCCGTATTCGGGAATCTAGGGCATATGTTCTTGAAGAAATTTGTGACTTTCAGCCAGCTGATAAGTTTTTTAGCTCCTTCGAAAGTCCCAAAGAAAAATTGGGCTTCGTCTCTGAAGGCACTAGGAATTCTTGGTAAACGCTGCGCATGACTTCTTCATTCTAGTACATGCCTTAATGATTTCAAAGCTCCACAACTGCACGTCAGGAGGGCATTTTCAAGGTTGAAACGTTCATGGTATAAGGCAAAGTCCCCGTGTCCGGAGCGTGCGGCGTAAATGTGTGCCACAAGAGCGCGAGGCAAGGAGAGTTCACGAGGGCAGCGTTCAAAGATATTAATTTTTAGGTCTATGTAAGACTGTGGAGCATGCTGAGGTCAGTAAACTTGAATTTCATTATTTAATAACTCCTTCATTAGATTTTTTGCTGAAGCCATGGAAAGTGTAGTAGTTGGAGATTCCGAAAAGGTAATTTCACAAGCCTCAATGGCGGCTCGGTCAGCTAGAATGTTTCCCCGAATTCCAGAATGTCCAGGAATCCCGTATATCCTGATATTCCCCGGTAATGTATGTGGGAGGCGAGATCGGTTAGGCCAGTTCGACGCGAGCGTTCTGAAGTGGGAGAATTTTTCTTGAGAAGAGCAAACTGGGGTTTGAAAAAGGAGGCGGGCAACTTCTAGATTATCAAGTAGTATCTAGAGATCGTTTGAGAAACGAGCTGTAGGTAAAATAAGGGCTTCCTTTACTGCTTCAACGACAGCAGCAACCTCAGCATCAAATATTGCAAGAGACGGGCTAAGTGGAAAACACTTCCTCATCACAATTTTACCGGCCTGGTAGATAATTACACTGCTACCAACTTTGGGATTGGATGAAGATTCCGTGCGACTAGCATCAGTATAAGCGATAAGATCGCCGTGAGGAATGCCTCTGGGAAGTAGGAATGGATAGCGCGAAACTCGTTTGACACTCGCCTGCCAACTTTCTCTTTTGGTCCATGGAGGATCCTGTAGTGGGTCGATATTTTCAAATTTTGGTAGACTTAGAGGCTATGTGGAAAGTCTTGACACACGACGGTGATATTTTCTAATCCAATCAGTCCTTTTCTTTAAGGGGTGCCGAGAGTCAAGACGGCAAATACGTAAAATTGCTTGACGGGATCTCCTGTTCAGTTTGAGTTCCGGTGGAAGAAGGCCCGCTTCTCGAAAAAGTGCCGAAGAGGGTGTTGTCTTTTATACTGGAAGGATGGATCTAGCACCAGTCAAAATCACCTTGCGGATGTATGTGAGATGGCCCCCAACCCTGTTGGAGATAGGGCGACCCTGTGCTGTAGTTCTACTGAGACCTGGCCAACATACTTCTGCGGCATATAGAGCAATCGGTAGTACGTAGGATGAGACAGCTTGGCGCATTAAGATCGGCGAGGTTCCTCTGATGGTATTTGAGAAGCCACGAAGTGCATTGGCTACCTTCATTGCTTTTCTTGCGAGTATTCGTACGTGCCATTTAAAAGAGAGAGTTTTGTCAAAGTATACTCCAAGCTACCTAGTGTAGTGGAGAGAGGTGCTTTCAGAGACCGTCATGTCGCCGTAAGTAACAGAAGGAGTTGTGCTCGGATCTTTATCTATCCGTCTGCGAGAAAAGTGCTGAAGTTCAGACTTTGCTTGATCGAATGTAATGCCTTCGGCTTGACCCCATTGAATAGCCATGCTAAGAGAGTGTGATAACGATGAGCAATTTTCGGCTAGAGTATCGTTAGTGGCCAGTTTAGCAACATCATCTGCGTAGCCAAATATCTTTTGTTGTTTTTCTTGTTTGAAAAGGGGTGAAATATACAACATGAAGAGAATTGGAGAGATCGGAGAACTTTGTGGTAGACCACAAGTGATGCTTTGAGAGGTGCCAGTTTTCCCGTCTAGGTGAATCTGAATTGTGCGATTTGTAGCGAAGGAGCTGACCCATCTAACAAGGATTTCAGGCCAGCCTTGTTCACGTAGTCGTCTTACAAGTCGTCCTGGTAGAACAGCGTCAAATGCTCCTTTGATATCCAGCGTGAGCATACTGGCCGTATTTTCCTCGTTTAAAGTTCGTTCCACATCATGAGTAAGGCAGGATGTGAGGTCTACAGCTGATCTACATGGTAAAGCCCCAAACTGTTGACTAGCTAATATTTTATGGCGTACTGAAATCCATGCTAGCCGTTTGGCCAGTAGACGTTCTAGTCCCTTTCCCAAAACAGAAAGGAGTGTAATCGGTCTATAGGAACGGGTCGCGTAGGGGAGAAGAAATATAGATCCCTCTAGTTTTGTGCCAATTATCCATTTGAAAGACATCCTTCCCAGTGCTTGCCTCTTCCACTTTTTTGCGAAAGAAGGATTGCTTTGCACTTCTAGTAACCTTGCGGTATTCTTTTCTGGCTCTCTTTAGTTCTTCCTCACTAAGATTTCCTCTTAATTGTGCTTTGTAGTCATGTCGGGCCGTTTTACAAGACTCATTCCACAAAGGGTTGCCTTTACCGTGTCCTAAAGAGCGACGAGCAGCACCGGAGTATACTGTGTATATGGCATTTGTCAATTCTTCTGCAAACTTATCCAGAGATTCAACGTTTGGAGTGGGACTAAGAGGATTGATTGTGATACAAGCGGTTGAGAGTAGGTTTTGGAACAGAGTCTCATCTAGAGTGCTTGGCCTTAACATTTGCTTTGCCTGTGTATCTCCCCCAATTAATGGTAGTCAATAGTGGTAGGTGATCTGAGGTAGCATCAAGGTGAGTCGCGATGCAGCATTTTGAGTGTTCCAACAGGAATCCTGATCCCAGAGCTAGATCAAGTACATTTTCGCGATTATGAGTAGCCTTTTCTGCAGGAGAGATCAGACTAAAGTGATCGTTATCAAGCCACTCGATAAAACTTTCGGCGTCTGGTGTTGGACTGCGCGGCCAGGAGGGTTGCCAGCGAGTGTGGTGTAGGTTTAAATCAGCTTGAAGGAGACAATTTCCATTAAAATGAGTTTGAGAGAGTGTGTAGAGCAATTGTATGGCGCTCTCTCCATGTGGGTTGTAAGGGGTATTATAGATGTTAAGAATTTTAAGGGTCTTACCCTTTGGTGACTGTACCCTAAGAAGGATTATATCACTAGAGATAGTGTATATCTGTTCTGCACGGAGTCCTGTTCCTTTACGGACGTATAAAACTACTCGCGGCCAAGTTAATGTCCAATAATCGATAGGAGAAAAGGTGTTATACGACGGATGATGTTTGGTGATTCGTCTCGTACGGTCGTGAAAAATGTAGGGTTCTTGGATAAGAATAACCTCAATAGAATAAAGAAAGGCTTGGTTAAGTATAATTTCGTGTGCCGAGGCACTCCGCCCGACATTAAGAGAGAGAATTGATATGGGCCGGTTTGGTTTTCTCACAGAAATAGAAGGATTCATGAAAACCTCATTTGTGAATCATTTGAGCCATTATGACTAGCTAATATTTCGTAAGGGTTGGAAGATTGTTCGGGACTGTCAGACAAAGAAAGGTTTGATGGAGTAGAAATTTCCAAGGAGACTGGATTAGTTTCGGCAGGAGTCTGTGCACTGCCTGAATTTGGTATACTGTTGCCGTTATGAATGTCTTTAGGGTCAGTAGGTTTACAGCAATCGGCTTCAGCTTGGCATCGTAGTCGAGACTCAGCACAGATACGGCGAATAGAGGTCACTTGAGCCTTGGTCAAGACTTGTCCGGGCTTTTTTGGTTGGAGATCGCATTTTAGGAAGTCAGAGAGATGGAGACCATGGCAGTGGATGCATTTGGGAGGGCAAGTGTGAGTGCCTTGAGCTGCGCAGTTGTTGACATGCTCCTTTTCAGTGTGTTTACTAGACCCACACAGTCGACATCTCGGAGATCAAGCACAGGACCGACTGTTATACCACAGCCAGCACCGAGAGCATTGTATAATTGAGAGTCGTCTAAGGAGAATTTTTGTAGTTGTTCGGCAACCGAATAGGAAGAGGATATGGGGAAGCTGGTTGTGACCTACTGGTAGGCGGACAATCCATCTGATGGAATGAGATTCTGGTGATAACGCGTTGTCTTTTGAGGGAATGACCGAAATCGGAGGTACGCCGGCAGCTCCTGTAATAGCGTTTGTAATAGCTTCAGTTGTGACAGTTTCTAGGTAATGTTCCAATTTTTCATTAAGTGCTCCATAAGTGCGAGGGACGTTTTGAAATTCGGTAAGAGGTCCAAGGAGAGGTTTTCTCTGTGCGGACGTCGCCGCATATATTTAAGGCTACTAAGTTTTCCTCGAGAGCTTGTGTGTTACCTTTTGATGGGCATAGTGCAAAGCTAGACTTAGTAGGCAATACGTTTAAAAGTAGATCTTTCTCTGAGCCAAGTTTAGACCTGATGTAGTTCAGTAGGGCATATCCTGTGTAGTTTCGTTGTGGGCTGCTTTCTGGGGGGCGTAGGAAGAGTCGCTCATCGACAACTGGATGCTGCCCTTGCTTGGGCTTAGAGGCTGAGTTATTCGTAGGTTTGTTCAAAGTTCGATTGTTCGGGAAGTTCGATTTTGCAGCATCGGCATAGCTAGAAGTACCACGTAGCTTATTACCGCTTACATTAATTCTTGACGTGTTCTCATCTCGTTCTTGAAGACTTGAATCTTGAACAGGGATCCCGCGAATGTATGCCTCGAAGTGTCTTTTAGATAACTGTACTATTTCCGCGCAGAAACGTGTGATAGCGCGGGCCTGATTAATTGGCATTTCCGGAGATGGAGTACCATGTTGGTCGAGAATCTTAGCAACAGAGCCAAATAATACTTCAGCCTCTGTGGTTCTTTGATCGGCATCTTTCTTCATGGTACGTATAGCATCATGAACTGGACCAGATGGTAGAGAAGATTCCTCATACGATAGAGTAATGGGACCTTGTTTCTCGCTGGGACCTGGGTCATCTTGATCAAGAAACCTCAGATTTACTGACTTGGGGAAGGGAGGGCGGTCTCTATAGCCAACAGGAGAAAGGAAAGAGTCATAATATTCGGGTGGAGATGGGTCATAAAGCATTTCGGAACGGTCTTTGGATGTCATCTGTGTTTCTAATTACCTTTACTGTGTATACCTGCAAAAAAAAAATGTCTTCAGTGTAGTTAGCCGAAGTTGGGAAATAAAATTGAAATAAGTTATATAATATATCACGTGATATTGTATATATACCTTTAGCAAGTCAGAATACCATAGAGAACTTATGTGGCCGGCGAAGTCGAACTCTTCACCTTCTCGTGGTGCCGGCTGTAAACGCTCAGTATGTTT
>JAHYSP010008074.1:1179-13993 GCA_019455505.1 Pleochaeta shiraiana | reverse complement strand
TGGCGGAGGTGGTGGTGGTGCGGTGGAGGGGGGAGGAAGGGCAGACAGTGGAGTTTGGGTAGAAGAGGAGCTTTTGGAGCTCTTATCCGTCGTAAGAGTATCATCAACTTTGGTAATATCCATTGGATCCATCGTAAGAGTATCATTAACTCGTTATTATGATTATTGTGGAAGGGGAACTTAATTGTAAATATTGTTATAAAGTTTGAGTAACAAGGATAATGATGTTACAGAATAGTGGAATGACAATATAAGTTCGATGTGGATAGTGAAGATTATTGATGATGAGGTTCTATTTATAGGAAGATGATAGTGATAATGATAATGTATGATAATGGTGATGATAATAATATTGTTGTGATCGATATAGAAAGGTTCCAGGATTGCACTATTTTGAGTTTTTTATAGATAAGCATATTTAGCATAATTGTGCATAAAAAACTTTATATTTTAACAAACACCAAATTAATTAGTTCCTTGGAGAGTTTTCATAATTTATACGATTATTCTAGTAAATGACATTGTGATATTAAACAATGATAGTAATAATAATTATTATAGAAAAATTTAGGTCAAAATAAATCAAGATAATTTAATTATATCTCACTGAAACCAACACCCTCAGATAGCCGCTCGGGTGGATGCTAGGAGAAGGTCAGACAAAAATATCATCAACCCTTAATTCATCGCATTGTGATTATTTATTATTAGACTTCACAACAAGTTTGTTCTGAAACGTTGTTTATCATGCATCTGTTAGGGAAAGATGGCATTTTATTTTTCCTCCCTTCTACGACATGAAGAAGCTCCACACCTTGAGACCTAACCAGATTAGAGAAAATTGAATGACAAGTATAAATCATTATCAGTAATATCTTTGATAGCTTAAGGTTAATATGTGGAAGCTGTGCAATACAGGACTTCTTTAACTAATTATCTTTGCGAGAGTTTTTGAAATGAAACTTCGACAAGAGTATTTTGACTTAGATAACTTCTAATTATTAAATTCTCCCGAATTATTTCTTCCACTCATTTTGAGCATGTAGTAAACATAAATAATAAATGGAACACATGAAGAGCCTGAAATCTTGATTTACTATTAACTAGAGAAATGACTCATAATAATGACTATCTCCTGACGATCTCAAAAGATAAAATTATATCAGCGATGGAAAGAATCTTAATTGCTAATAAAAGGTTTAAAACCCGGCTCATAACAAGCTAGGTCAATCTCTCCAACAGACCTTTCCACAATCTCGCGGAGGATGTGTACAGGATGATAGAGGTATGTCTGGTTGATACAGGATTTGTAATTTCCTTGGATGGGTTTTCACGGATGAGACCGTTGGTGAAGAAAAAGCGAACATACTTCACAGTGGCATTTACAGATGGAAACTGAGGCATAAGTGTACCTACTGTCAAGTTGAATCATTTCATGTATATAAACACTGCTAATGTGTCATAGCCTTGAGGCTAAATACACATTAAAATGATTTTTTTTTTAAAAAAAAAGTCAATCTCACATCTTGTTGAAACTATTGATAGCATATTCGTATAACCTTTGTCTTTACTCTATGATATGACGGATAAATATCTATTGAGGTCATAATCGATAGTTTCAAGTAATTAGTAGAATGATTCCACCATAGTATCTTTTAAAGTTGTACCAATCGCACCACTTCCACGGCCCTCTCCTAACCTAAATATATTCTCTACAACACTTAACTCTGTCGCCGTCGTATCTAGCCCCGCAACTGCCATCCAGTCGTTTACTACCATGCCTGCACCAATAACAGCACTACCTCTATTAATACTACCAGCAACTAAAGGAACCTGGAGTAAGCTCGATAGCTCATCTTGATCTTGGATCGAAGTTTGTGGGTGTACAATACCGCCTTGATTGGATAACGTCATATAAGATCCAACAAGCACATTATCTGCAATCGTTTGTCGGAAAACTTCAACACCAAGAACATCGGCAACAATCTCTTCAGTTTCTCGCTCAAGGTCGGGATGTACAAGTGCAACATGATCATTGGTTACAATTACATTTCCTAGGGCTGAAAGTCGCTCCTCTATTCTCTGAGCTTAATATTAGTAGGCGAGAAAAGGTGAACCTAGAAAATAGACTCCCTACTTGTATCTTGATAGCATCTGGTAAAGTATTTCTTAAATGTTGCAACTCTTGATCTGTCGTACTTGTCGGTACTAGCAAACCTTTTCGATTACTAGTAATGTCAATCACAGTAGCTCCAATCATAGTATCTAATTTCTTAGTTCAACGAACCCAGCCGTCAATCGACCAATGATCCTTGTTCCGGCAATCTGTGTTCGACATATAGGAATGACATCTTGTAATTCGGCTTCAAAGATACTATCAGAGAAACGAGTGCCTTAGCAAATTTCTTGAGATGTTGAGAGAACGTGCCTAAAATCAAATGATTTATAGAGTTCTGCCCTTACCTGTAGAAGTTCTCGCTTGCGCCTAATGCAACCAAAGCGTAGGAATTTGTGAGCGTGGAGAAGACCCCAATCCTGTAATATCACAATTAACCTCGACTTAGGATATCACAACCACCTCATAAAAACCCCGATCGTGCGGAGTTCTACTTCTAGGGTCAAATTGAGAGGTAGTATTGAGCTTAATTTTATTAGATATTTACTTACTCGTTCGAATTCTCAAATTGTGTTCGTACCGCCATGATTTTTTGAAAATTTAGTGGTGATTTCTTCGAATACTCGATACTTCGATTTTTCTCTTTTACTTATACTTTTTTGACTGAGAAAAAGTAGGTAGCAAACATTTTGAGAAAAGACAAGCTCGAGTTATTCTCACCCCACCTTCAAATAAAATCAGGACTTCTGATTGGCTCAGGACTGCACCAATCACTATTACTTCTCCTATACCAACAGCCCTTAAATGGACCAAAAAAATTAACCATCATGTGTTAAGAAATCCTTACTTAACGACCCTTAGAGGACCAGAAAAATATTTACGTCACGTTCCTATCCTGGAAATACTCCTCAGAAATAAAATAATTCTTTTCAACATGTTTGTTTTTCTTTACTTAGAAAATGTCACAACAGTACTTGTAAAATTTAATTACATTGGTCTATTACACCTTATTTATGAAATAATTTTATTCTATACCAAAGACACCGTTTAGCTCAAGAATCAATAAAATTAACTTGAAATATTGTGTAATTTGTATGATAACTTTAGGAAATAAAGAAAATATATAACTATTGATAATACATTGTTGTAGATCCTCTATTTCGAATCCAAGTTAGTGGCATAGTTCGTTGATTTCTTCACTGTCGGATTTCCTCCACTAGACTACGTAATCTAGCAGAATCTGAGATAAATTTGTCGAGAAATCTTGTGTTGCCACGGGCTTCTTGTTCTTCGAAAATTCCCATAGCATGCAGCATCATTGTCATAAATTCATCATACTTGTTTTTCGTTGGAACCAATTCATCTGAAGCAAAAAGATAAAACTTCTAAGGATGATTTTCTGCCTGGTCACTCTCATCTGAATCTGACATTGACTCTACATTTTAGTCTTCGCCAGTATTTTCATTCTGTATTTTATATAAATCGTTTAATTCTGAGCGTATGACAAGTTGTTTCTGAATCCAGAACGGACTTGACCGCTGACGCTGAACACTTCCAAAAAATTTAACAGGATCCACAAATCCTCTGTGGCAATGAATTATGTGTGTACAAATAAGGAACCGGCTCAAGAGAAACGACTCACAACCACAAATCTACTTTTAAGGACACGTGTGATACATACTAAGGCTGTCCGAACTGACCGTGTGGTCTTCACATTGTGCCCGTTGATTCTTAAATGTTTTGCGCCAGCTGGCAACTCCCTTTCGACAGTAGCCAATCAGAATGGCCTTCATTCGACTAAGTCCCTTAGGAATCAATCTAGATGTCATAATCCAAATCACCAGGTCGATGCGAAGCCAATTAAATCGATGTAAGTAATCGTGCTTTATTTTACACAAATGCGATTCCACTATTATTATCGTTTTTAGGATCGGAATCTACGCTGGATTATGCAAACGAGCCCAAAAATTCCACTGTTCGGGCTTATACCAGTTGGTGAACAAGCCCATAGCCTGAAGTAGTTTCGTGCTCGACACCACATATACATCTCACTGGAGAATTCCTGATTTATGTATGACATCTGGGGTGCGGAAAGTACCGTTGCGGTCTGGAATACTAGTGTGATAATTGAAATGACGACTAAACATTGAGAGGATCATTTCTCACTCATTAACGCTTGAGTTTTCAAGCCGGTCACAACTTTCAAACTTATCTTTCCTAGACTCACATATGCAAACGCCAAATCTGTGCAATTTGTTAGCTGAACCCAATCTTGATGTTCAAAATGAATTTTCGGAGCTAGATACTTGTGGTCCCAGTCAAATCGATTTGTCGGATGAGAGCCACAGCATATTCCGAGGCTGGGAACTAGTTTTATAGCGACATCGGGGAAGTAATTGCTCTGTGAATTAGTCTTTGTGGAGTCCTTCAATTTGGTTCTGATAGCGCGCTTGGCATACCAAAAGCAGAACAGAACATTGGTTAATGGCCATACCTCTTGAATTGCATTTATTTCTGATTTATCTTTATCACAACTCACAGAAGACGGTGCAAACCCTGAAACTTGTAATTTTTAAAATAATCTGACGAGAACCTGTGTCAATTTCCCAGAAACTGTACGTTTTTTTGATCCGACCCTCTCTACAAATAGGTATGTTAGTGGGATTCCGGCCCCATCTTACTCGGCAAGCACAGCAAATAAGTCCATACCTTAGTACATTTAATTTAACAAATCTCCAGTCAAGAGGTTATGGTAACCTTAAACATAATGGAAATTCTAACCTGCATTATTTGTCTCATATGTGGCATCTATGACTATTTCTTTGTTTTTGATGCCAGAGTAGATATAGAAGCACCAATATAAATTCCCAAGGCCCGAAAATAGGAGATCGCGAATACCTCGTGGCTATACTAACTACTTACTTCTTCTGAAAGATTTTTAGCGGATAGGAATTGGTTGTCGTTCCGTCGCCAATTTTTTTTAAATTGTTGCCATTGATAGTAGATCTGGGTTTAGGCAACACGCTCTAAACCAGGGATATTCGATGTTTGAAGATTCTGATATATCTTTGAAGGGGTTTGAGCTGCATCTCGCATATCGGTAAATTAAAGAATCCCGGAGAAAAGATGGATATATATGTATGGCGTATGATATGAATATCGCATTTTTAAAACTAGATTTCGATCTCTGAGACTGGGCTTCAATATAAGGCTGCTATTACATGCAGACCATTCCATTTAACTTCTATCTTGTCACCTGGTTGATGAACACTTTCCAAATAGGATTCGTCCAGAGAATAGTAAAAATAGTATGTGGTATCAAAAGAAAAACTGACTTTTTAAAATCTAAATCGAAAGCCGCCCAATGACCATGTATATTTTACAAGCTGATTTATGAATTGTTTCAGAGTAATTTGACAAAAATTGTCTTCTTCCACTAAATGAAGAGAAGAGCAAAAAGGTACGGGAAGCTTGTCTAGGGTCAGATGTGTACTTGATATCAAGTATGATAATCTGAGACTATTTCGAAGCTGTGTTAGCAACATCTTTATCTTTGATATGTAATACATAGCGGGTGATTCTAAGTCCGAAGCTCATTGACCAAATTATCCCATAGATCTACAGATTCTAATTGTCGCTTCTTTGTGTGCCGCGAACAGGTAATATTCACTTTGCCTTGCTTATTTACGCAGAATTCCTCAATAGCGCGCATAGAGCAGCATTTCGTGCAGAATTTAGTTTTTGATTGCATTTTTCGATACTGAATAAAAATGCTAGTATCTAACAATGATAAAGATCTAAGCAGGAACTATATTGTCGAGAAATATGATTGCTATATATGTAACTTGCGATAGAGAGAGAACGTAGAATCGATTTGCTCACGCGATGAGTTACAGATTAGTTCGGAAACAAATTATACCGAGCCGAGCTCGGCTAGATAGGGCACGTGACAGAATTTTTCTCTTTGTCCTTTAAGGTTCTATCCCTTACATGGAAAATGATCATACTCCCTCACTGGGATAATGCACATAAGACGTATTGATAGAAAATCAAACACAATAACCTTACACAATTCAAGATTTGGACAGCCGTTGAAGAGGGTGAAACTCTTACTAAATCCTTCGTGCGCGAGCAAATGGACGTGTTTCTCCTTGCGATTGCCTTCGGGCACCCTAAACGACACGACACCCTGAAACAGCACAAGCCGACGAGCCCTCTTTCTACGCCCAGCCAAAAAGTACCCTCTCGACCTCCCGTTACTTTTTTAAATCAACCTCGTAACTGGGCAGCGACCGTCGCCAGCCCTCCCGGCTCTATTCCCTCGGCTCCGGCTCCCACCGTCAATCGTCCGTCTCACAGCTGTGCAAACGCCAACAGTAAAATTCAAGGGCTCCAAGGGTATCTTTCGCCTGTCTGATGATGCCCCTTTCCTCAGAGCTGATGCAACTGCAGTTAAACCTGCTCCCATACAAATTTTTCCTGGCCTCAAGGAAGGTATCACCCCCGTTTCCCGCAACTCCAGCGGATTCAGCATCACCTTTGCGTCCGAAGAATCGCTGAAACTGGCGACAGTAAATACCGACTGCATTAAGGCCTCTCTCTCTGGATCTTTATACCAAATAGAGGAACGTATTGGGTTTGTTATCAAACGTATTCCACGCACTATTTGGAATCCGGTGTCCAATCTGGACACTACTACGCTCGATGATGTCAGGAATATTGCTTAGGCACAGACTGACGTCGCTCCATCTAACGCCCACTGGTCGCAGCACGAAGGTACACACGATCCTTTTCACACAGCGGTTATCCTCTTTCTCAAAGAAGTTCCCACTTTTCGCATCGTCGACAGCACCCCGTCCCGGCGCTATATACCCAACCCTAAGGTAGTGCAGTGCGAAGCTTGTTTCGTGTTTCATCAATCCTCACAATGTCGAATTCAAGCTTTGTTCGCCCGCTGCGACACTCTACGCCACCAAGGAAAGTGCTCTCATCTTCGACGGTGTATCAACTGCTTGGGCCCTCACCTTACAGATGACCTCAAATGTCCCCTCCGCCCTCGCCCTCACAAGTGCAAACTTATTAAGCTCTCAGAGAAAGAGGTTACAGAAGTTTGTTCATGCGACCGTAGCAAGCTTCGTAAGTCTCGCCGGGCTGAAGCTACTGCTGCCTCCCACCTTGACAACACAGATGATCCGACGATTTCCTCCGGAAACTCTACTAACCCCCTAACACACACTCCTTCCGCCAGCCAAAATAGGTTTATTGCCCTTGAGAATGCGTCACTTAGATCTATGGAAGTAGATTCAGACGAGCAAGGATCCAACAATTTTCTAAGCCTCTATGAACAATAGAGCTCATTTTAGTAGCTATCTCCCGCCTCGCCTTCGTTTCCTCCAGGCTAACGTCGGGCATGGCGGATCTTCTCACCTCATTCTTTTACAAGCCGCTTTCCAAGGAAAGTTTGATGTGATCTTTGTCCAGGATCCTGGACAAAAACTGTAAACTTCAAGAACGTAACCAAGTCCCACCCGGCCTACGTCATATTCACTCCAAATCGAGACTGGAAGCTCGCGCGCCCGCGCGTGCTCACGTACATTCGGAAAAGATCTAACCTCTGTCCTATTCCGCTGGACAGTGGATCGTCACCAGAGATTGTCGCCCTCCTTCAGCGCTCTCCTTCTCTGGAGGTCATCAATGCCTACCGGCAACCTCAAGCCCCCATGACCGAGTATCTCAACCCACTCCTTAATTGGCCGGTGAAGCCCAACTCCATAATTGTGAGAATTTTAATCGTCACCACAAATCATGGGAGCCCAGTGTTTCTCGTTCGACTGGAGTCGGCCGCTTTGTCGACTGGATTGACAACCATTCTTTAAGGTCGGCTTTACCTTACAGAGTTCCTACCCATCGCGCTGGCCACGTCCTCGACCTTGCTCTAGCGAACATGGAACAACTTATGGCTCGGGTGGACTATGGCTCACACAACTGCTGATCATGAGACGATATCTGGCTTAGTGCATCTCTATCCAGTCCAAAGGCGCTATCCGTCAATGAAGTTGCCCAAGTTGAACGCCGAAAGTACAGAGATATTCGACCAAGCTCTCACAGCTACTGTCACGATCCTTGGGTATGTTGGTAAGTGAGATAGCCCAAACTAGATAATAGCTAGGGTTCGCGGAAAAAAGTTTATTTCGTTTCCAATAGATACTTGACACTGGAAACTGTAACAGGCTAGAGCCTAACTTAAACTAATCTAATGCCTAGTTATTTGTGAGAGGTGTCGGAAATTGGAGTGTGATCAACTCACACCCACGAAGCATCTAAACATAACTTACGAGCTTAGACAGTTACCCCTGCCCGACTGGGTCTCCACTTTAATTATATTTTTAATACTTATATCTAAATAATTGATTCCAAACTTACAGCCTCTCAGGGAACTCCGTCGCTATTTGAAATATCACGTCCCTTCATTCAACATAACAATATTCAATATCAAACCATAACTTGTTCCACAAGTCAAAAATACATCTGGGCGAGATGAATCTCGATGTTCTATTTTGGAATGATTGAAAAAGCTGATAGATATGATTGGATTAACCGATTGAGTTCAAAGATAGTTTTGTATTCAAGATGGGAAGAGAATGAAAGATTGGTTACTTCCACAAGGGTCTATTTGTAGATAAATAGAGAAGATACTTCTCTCATCTTTTGCTCCTCACTTCAAGATGTTTTGTATTTAGCTCTGAGTATAGTTGAATAGACATTACTTTAAGACCCTGACAGAAACTAAGCGATTCAAGTGGGAAAACAAGCTTTTAATATAAACAGTTGTCGCGCGGCAAGTTGTCGGCTGTTAGAAAGTCCATGTGTTTTTGAATAACTACTTTGATTGTATAGCTTTATCTATGGTATTTAAAGAAGCTGGATTAGCCATTGAATTGAACTCTCCAGCTTCTCAATTTATATTCTATTATTTTTTAGTTAACTAAATACATTCCCCTCTATTCCGAAATTAATCTTTCGATCATTTGACTTGTCTCTTGTTCTTCTATCTACCTATCTTCTCCTACACTTATCCAATAAGATAAAATGTTCCTCCATTGAGATAGCTCATTCCAATTCATCAACTCCTAATCCTATCTTCACTACGACTCTGAGCTGTAACAGCTACCGCTCCTTTAAGTCTGTCCTTTGAAGAACCTACCTCCCAGCTCATAGATGCGGTGACCTCCCGCATGTGTGCCTTGTAAGGATTATTGGAACTAGGGATGCTCTGAACAACGCCGACGGTATAATGACGCGCGTAACAATGGTGATTCTCATTTTATTAGCGAGGCACACCAANCCCCCCCCCCCCCCCCCTCCGATTCAACCTCCGATTCAATTTCAAGGTGTTACGTACAGTATCCCAACTGAGCGCGCTGATATCTTTTTTCGCACAAAGCTTGCCCGTGTAAGTAAGGAACTGGATGTGCCCATGTACTACCCTACATGTCCATCACGAGCGATCCCCGCACTTCTTTCCATAGACGAAGACGAAGTGCAACATTATCTACTTAATACATCGTCCACTACTCCAGGTCGCGACAATCATGGCGTACATGGATCGTACACTTAAATAGTCTGTGCCTGGTATATGGTCATCATCCAAGTACCTTTCCGCCGCGCTGAAGTTGTGGTTGTACCTAAGCCTCACAAGGATGATCCTATTAACCCTTAGAATTGGCTACCAATTTCACTCCTCCCAGCTCTAGTGAAAGGGTTGGAATGCTTATTTAGAAGACTATTCGCCTTCTGGGCTTTGTCAAGCCGCAGTATCTCCTCAATGCAACTTGGAGCTCTGCCTGGAAGATCAGCCATGGACTTCGTGGAGAGTCTTGTCCACGATGTCGAGTAGGCGTGAGACGCGAAGTAAGTGTGCACTCTCGCTACTCTTGACGTAGAAAGCGCTTTTGACAGAATCCAGCTTAGTCATCTCTTCGCCCGCTTGCGCAAACAGGGATGGTCTATTCCATATGTAAACTGGGCTGCTTCTTTTTCTTCAGGCAAAAATTCTCGCCTCCGAGTGGACGATTTTGTTGGTGAATTCTTGAAAATTTCATATGGTTTGACCCAAGGATCCCCTGCTTCATCCATACTGTTTCTCTTTTTTCTTGAGCCATTTTTTAAACACGGCTTTCCAATATTTGGATACGTTGATGACATGGCCATCTTCTCGGTGGAAAAAACTCTGGTCGAATCTTCGTGTCTGACTGGCGTCAGTTTTGACACCTTCACCCAGTGGTGCAATAAGAATGGTCTCTCGTTGGCTAAAAACAAGATGAATTTTCTGCATCTTCATAGATTTCGTCAGCTCCCTCCTCCATTGACCATTAACGGCGTCTCAAGGGATGCTAGCTCATCCGTTAAGTGGCTTGGTGTCCTCCTTGGCACCAAGCTTTCTTTCAAAGAACACGTCCAAGAATGGAGTGCTAAGACTCAACGAATCAGTGCCCATATACGTCAGCTTGGCAACACCAATCGTGGCGTACCCACTGCGTTCCTCTGCAATTCAGCAATGGCTGCGGTGCTACCAGTTCTCTTGTGCGATGCTGAGGTCTGGTGGCGCGGTCACAGTTATCTCCGCCGAGGACGTCCAACTTATACCCGATCTCAACACCTGGTAGGCACGATCTCTCGAGCTCCAGTCAGCCTGGCTCGAGCAATTCTAACGGTATACGAGACCACGCCTGCTTCGGCACTCCTAAGGGAGGTGTGGCTCAAGCCTGTTCATATACTACTTGAGGAGATGCGCCTCCGCTCTGCTGTTAGACTAGCCGCCACGGACTGATTTTATCCTTTGGTTAGAAGATCCATCGTCTCCCGCGCACACACCCGCTTTACCGAAAAAACAAAAGCTCGTTCCTCCCATCTCTCGACTCCGGCTTTTACCTTCCTCCTTCAAATCTCCTCTTAATCAGTCTCAAACAGACTTCTATGCCCAAGAATTTTCTGAGCGCATTAGAGAGCTGCCAGCATGGAAAATTCTTGTTTTCTCGGGCGGCTTAAAGCAGAAAGATGGTTCTGCAGGGACAGCTGCCGTCGTTCTCCATAAAGATATCGCTGTAGCTGAAGTGAGAGTGCCCCTAGGTCCCGACTTTGAGGTCTACGACTCCAAGATCATCGGCACCCTCGCAGGTCTTAGAGCTGCTATAGCAGTCCCTTTAATCCATCTTGCAACCAATATTCATGTAATTCTTGACAATCAAGAGGCTACACAACGCCTTCTCGATTCTTCGCCCTCTAAGTCCTCGCAAATTGAAATTTTTGGAATTTCGGGATCTCGCATCTCGCTGGCCTACGAGGAGAATTCTACCTATCGCATCTCCTGGCAAAGTCCAATTAATGTGGTCTCCCGGTCACATGAGCTGGCCGACAAGTTGGCCGGAGACGCTGCTCGCCACCACCCCTGCCGCATCCCTTGCCGGAGACCGTGCAAAGGTACAAAGACAAATATGGGACTTGACCACAGCATGGTGGCAATCTCATGCTCCCTCCACTTATTGTAAGTTGGGGATGCCACTTCCCAAGAAGCCCCATGAGAAACTACGTTTTCCTCGCCGTAATTTCGGGTATTTAATCCAATGCTGCACTGGACACGGTGACTTTCGTGCTTATCACGAAAGGTTTAATCATAAAAATGCCCTTCTGACTTGTGCTTGTGTGGCTAATAAGTCAATCACCCACTTAGTTTTTTGCCCCCTCGTGCGATAGAGACTAGCTTCGGCCAGTCACCGACGAATTCTGGGTTCACTCGATTTTTTCTCGGCACATCCCATGTATCTAAACGTTTCGCTACCATATTGGAGAAGGCTAGGTTCCTGTCAGAAATCTGCCCAATCCATACCATATGATCTAGTCATGTGAGGAATCCGCTGCATAGTGCCCACTGTATTTTAAAGTATTTTCATGGCCTTTCTGCCACTGCACATCATTTCTTGTATTAAATATATCAGTCACCATGTTCCCTCAGGGATGGGGCTTTAGTTATAAATAGGGTCCGGTAGACATTAAAAATAAATAAATATCACTATGATATCGTTAACAAAAAGATTTTCTGTGGGTCCGAACAAACTTTTGTTTTCAATTTTCCAGTATGAGATACTTGCGTGTTACTGTCTACTATAACCTGCACAAATTTTAATTTAACTGGTTTATCATATTTTGTTCATGAAAAAATCTCATCCCACATCGACACTGTTGAGCTACAGGCACCGATAAATTTACTTGACATATGATGAGAATAATATTGATGAATACAAAAATTAATATCAATCCATATAGTTATTGATATATTAAGAAAATTATGTTAAATATGTGGCTTTTGATAATGCATTATGGGATGACGTCTATTTCGAGTCAAGGTTAGCGGCTTAGTTCGTTGATTTTTAAGGTGCTGGATTTTCCCCCACTAAGCTGCGGATCCTGGCAGAATCAGAGATAAGTATATCGAGAAATCTTTTGTTATCTCGATCTTTATTTTCCTCGAAAATTTACATAACAAGCCGCATCATTGTCTTGAATTCAGCATATTTATTTATGATCGATACCATATCATCTTGAACAAAAATACCAGATCCCGCCTAATGATCTTCTTACAGTTCGCTCTCATTTAAATCAGACACTGTATCTACAGCTGAACCCTCGTCAGTATTTCTA
>JAHYSP010008067.1:10308-23790 GCA_019455505.1 Pleochaeta shiraiana | reverse complement strand
AATGGTCCTGGAGGGGGTCCTTGGGTGCACCTGGTGAGTCGACGAAGGTGTTGCACTAGTCGAGTGCTTTTCCTTATCCACTCGGAAACATGGTGGCGGAAGGTGAGGCCTCTATCCAAGAAAACTCCTAGCCATATTACTGTTTCGGATTTTTGAATCGCTATATCTCCGATGATAATCGGTGGGAGATCTGTAATTCTTGCTCGGGGGCCGAGAAAGTGTTAACTTCGCGCTGGGCGGGTTGTTTTTTTGTTTGTTTATTTGTAGCATTTTTGGTCTAACTAGCACAAGCCGGAGCCCTTACCGCGCTATATACACCCGAAGGTAAAGGACGCTAGAGCTTACTGCCCTAGTGGCTGAGGCGCCCCACTTCCCAAACAACAGAAGTGGAACCCGGTTTTCTGGTGAGATTTGCCATATGTTTAAACAAGAAGGCAAAATAAATTCCACTGACGAGTTACATGATTTAATAGAAAGTAATGATGGTTATCTGCTACACAGACCAAGGAACTAAAAAATTGAGCTCCGATGCGCCTTTTTTTCTCTCTAATTAGATAAAAGTGTGGCTGTCCTCTGAGGGGGGTGTTCTGGGGCAAATTTTGGTGAAAAGTTTTGTGGCTTCCAGTCAATGGGCCAGTTTTTTTCGCACCTTGTATCGAGCCAAAAAAGTAGGAGGTTTTATTTGCAAAAAACCTAGGGATCCTTGGAAGCCTCTAGGCCAGCAACCTGCATTGTAATACATGGTTTGGGGATTTTCGGTCCCCGCATTGCATTCGTTGTGCGAATCTTCGTGATTGAACCGTTCATGATACGAGGCAAAGTCTCCATGCCCTGAGCGGGCGGCGTAAATGCGAGAGACGAAGGCCCTGGGTAGGTTTAATTCTCCAGGGCAGCTTTCAGAAATCTCTATGTCGAGATCCCGGTATGACTGGGGTGAGTTTTGTTCCCAGTAATCATTATGGCAGTGGATATTTTCGCTTAAGCCTAGCGCTTCGCAGCGGCTAAAGTTAGAGGGGCATGAGGAGGGGACGGGTAATGTCAAGGCCTCTTTCGCGGCCTGATCTGCTAGATTATTTCTTCGGATGCCGGCATGACTGGGGATCCATCGAACTTCGATTTTACCCGGGACAGTGTGAGGAAGGCGTACCCGTTGAGGCCAGGCGGCGGCCTTATTAGTGAAGTCTAGAAAGAGCTCTTGCGAGGAGCAGACAGGAGATGAAAGGAGGCGGCGGGCCACTTTCAGGTTGTCTGTAAGGACTCTGAGGTTATTTGCGAATCTTGTCGTTGAGAGTGACAAGGTTAGATTCAGTGCATGAAGGACGGCGGTGGCTTCGGCGTCAAAAATTTCAAGCGTAGGGCTAAGAGGGATAGGTTTTCTGAGAATGACCCGGTCCGCTTGCATCACAACTATTACGGCTCCTACTTGGGATCCAGAGTCTGACTCTAATTGGCTACCGTTTGAATAAGCGACTAAGTCTTGGAACGGGATTTCTCCAGAGCCTCGGAAGGGAGACCTGGAGACCCGCTTACTGCTAGCGTGCCAACCTTCTTGGTTGTGCCATGGGGGAAGAATAAGAGGATCTATGAACTCTGCTTCAGGGAGGCCGAGGATTTCAATAGAGAAGCGAGAGACACGCCTTTGGTGTTGCAGGGCCCATTCCGCCCGACGACGCAGGGGATGTTGGCGGTCCAGACGGTGGGTACGTAGAGCAGCCTGACGTAGTCTTGCGTCCAGCTGGATTTCCGGGGGAAGGAGTCCGGATTCGCGAAATAGGGCAGAAGTTGGCGTCGTTCTGTAGGCATATTATCGTTAATTATAGGAGTGTCAACTAGTCAACCTGGTCTTTCACATTCAAACTCGTGACCTAACTTTTTAATGTTATTTTTTTAATTTAGCCAAATATCTTTATTCCTCAAATTTCGAATAATTTTAATGCCCAAAACCATTCTAAATCAAGAAAACTTCTAAATTCATATGTTGTGATTAACTTCCTCAATACAATTTGAGCATCCAATTTTCGAGTTCTGGAAAGGCTACAATGTTGGGAATTTCACGTGACATTTAGTTTAGGTGATGACAAATCTAGAACTGCTATATCTAACTTTTACTTTCCTGTAGATTAAGAAGAGGTATACATAATCAAATCAAATAGATTTTATCCGTGTTTTAACCACGCAATTGCGACCCTATTGTTTACTAACACTGATCAGTGTACTAACAAAGTACACAGATTAGCCAGGTACCGTAGTCGAAGAGATAATCGATTAATGAGAGCTAGACGCGACAGTATACTACATACCAGATCAATTTAGCCTTAATGAGTACGAGAATCTATTTAGATATCCTTGGACGCGACCGTACGATAAATTGTACCAGATCAATCCAAGGTTATTTAGAAAACCTGAATATAACAACCTCAACTGTTTTCCAGAAACAAGTCTTGAAAAAGCTATTTCTTATTCACAGGGCAACAAGCAGCCAGCGAAAGATGTATAATTATTTTATCAACAACTTACAATGGCTAGTCCCAATGCTAACACGACTCCTTTACAACCTTCACTTTACCCAATTCTCCCTCCCATAAGTCCTGACTCAAATGATAATCTCACGCATGACGAACTTAAACATCTCTATAACAATGAATTCAATCCTATTTCTCAATCCAAATCTACAGTTTCTCAATACACTAAATATGTGTTCGATATCTATAAAAGACAAGCTTGGCCGGGTTCAATATTAACTAACCAGTTTGTGGAAGATTTCCAACATTCCAAACAATAGGACTTCAGTAATTCTGATGAGGAGACTTTGATCAACTTGAGAAAACATTTGTGCCAGAGTGGTGTTTGTATTAGCATAAAACGTTTCCAACCGGTTGCTGGAGCTCTGTTTAATGCTGTTAAAGACGAGCTACCTTGGCTAGTTAACGACAAAGATCGCCCTGCTAATCTCGATTCATATACCTCATCAACCCGACCTAAAAGTGAGCCACATTACTCCAATCTACGTCCTTCTGTCGAGTTTAAAGATGAAAATACCTATCAAACTCAACGAACTGTCCCAACTTCATCAAGACCCCGGAATTTTTATTGATTTGGCCAGTAAATCAAAAATCCCCCTAGATGCCTTGCCCACTGCGTTCTCAACTATGCTTAAAGGAATGGCATTGGAATATTACTACTCATGCTGTCAAGGCTCTAATATATCAATCTCCCACTCAATCCAACGAATACAAGAACATTTCGAAGGTGAGGAACACCGCCGAAACATGCTTCGAGAGTGGAATAAGATCAGTCTCCGTGATATGTTCCACAAAAATCTAAAGAAAAAAGGATTGTATTCAATGAAATGATTCAGAATATCCGAGATATACGAAGAGGGCTTGATCGAGAATACCAGACTGACTCTGCCCTTCGCAACAAAATCATTTCAGCTTGTAGAAATGTTCCAGCCTGTAGCTCAGCTTTATTACAACAAGCAAATTCCATAAGTGCTCTCTGTAGTAATATCTACGCTGAAATTGAATATAATGAGACAGATATTCGCGCCAAATAGTCAGATCATGTCACTTCTGCTTATCTTACTGACCCAAGATTTCACGAACGGAGCCAAATCACATGAAAAAGTTCTTCTCAGAACCAAAGTTTCCATAATGCTGCCCCATCAAACTCTAACCCCGACAAATTTTTTTTCAGACAAGTAGGATGCCGGTCTACGAACCATTCGCATCAAGAGCGAATAAATGTTCGTGCCCGATTTACCAAAGCCGTAAAAGATTACATTTTAGAACATGATCAATTAGAAGATGATGAAAATATTATGACACAGAAGCACTAGCACTAGAGACTGAAGAGTTCAGTACCCTTAAAGAAAAGCCAACTCCTGATTTCGATTATTTTTACACATCCACTTCTAGAGTGACTGCTCAGGATGCCAGTATCTATTTTCAAAATATTGCGAATCTCTCAGCTTATCTCGCTTTAACTCATGATATTTTAACCTCAGATCATTTTTTGTCAACAATCTTTACTCCTAACGATTTTATGGTATTATGCTAGATACTGGAGCATCATATGGCTCTGTTGCAGGCTTCGGCCAAGTTTAAGCTGATATATTAGAGTTTGATGCGCATATTGATAGGACAAACACTGGAAATCTTTGTGCAAAGTTTGGCGTAGGTGAATCTAAATCAATTGGTATAATTAACGTCTCGTCATCCGTCGGTCCAATAAAATTCTATGTAATTGAAGCGAATACACCGTTACTTCTCTGCATCCAAGACATGGACAAGCTTCGCATATACCTTAATAATACCATCAATACAATAGAATTACATAATAAATAAATACCAATTTTTAGAAAGTTTGGACACCCATTTCTTGTTTGGGGTCGTGAGTCCATGAATTACTTAACAGAAACCGAATTACGACGACTACATCGAATATTTGGACCCCCCTCGGTCAATATACTTGTCCGAACATTAGAATGTGCCGGTCACGATGACCCTAAGCATTATTTTCTTTTAAATAAAATAAACAATTTCTGTTAACTTTGCCAGAAATTCTCCCGGTCACCA
The DNA here is from genome assembly GCA_019455505.1 of Pleochaeta shiraiana. Lineage (NCBI taxonomy): Eukaryota > Fungi > Ascomycota > Leotiomycetes > Helotiales > Erysiphaceae > Pleochaeta > Pleochaeta shiraiana. The sequence continues at coordinate 19,213 of JAHYSP010008067.1, read as the reverse complement.
GGCAGGTTCAAATTCAGTCTCAAAGATGATCTAGCCTTTAATCATTGCCTAATCATGGACGTAATTTATATAGATAATAACCAGATCTTACGTGTAGTCGATGAAGCAACTTGTTTTCAAGCTGCACGCTGGCCTCAAAATATGCCTGCAGTACTTACTTGGGATATGCTTAAGTTATGCTGAATAGATGTGTATACTGGTCCTCCTGACCTGATCGTTTATGACGCTGGAACTAATTTTTCAAGTTCTGAATCCCGTCAAAATGCTTCTGCTATCGCAATTATAGAAAAATGTGTTCCGGTTGAAGCACCTCAATCGGTTGGAACGGTAGAAAGATATCATGGTCCCCTTCGTTGTGCATATCGGATCATAACTGAGGAATTATAGTGTCAAATCTGCACTAAAGAAATCCGTTTACAGACAGCTGTGAAAGCAGTCAACGATACTGCTGGTTATAATGGCCTGATACCGACTCTCCTTGTTTTTGGGGCATATCCCGGAATGACATCGCACGATATGCCTGCCCCAACAATCACTGAAAGAGCAGCCGCTATCAAAGCAGTAATGACCGAAGTAGCAAAATTGCACGCAACTCGCCAAGTCAAGGACGCCTTACAGCAAAGAAATGGTTCTCGGGTTTTTGATTTTGTCAAACAGTAGATAAATGCTTTTTTATTATTCCTTCGAGGAGATTGCTTTGCTTGCCCTCTCCGTGAATCTATCCTCTATCTATATACTACTCTAAGTCCTCTACATTTTAATATGCCCCCTGTATTGGCATCTCATACTAGGGAATATAAATCGGTGTTCGTATCTATCGATTCAATCAAGTGATTATAACCTTCTACACCTTACATTTGAAGTGTACGCGTAGACTAGACGTTAAAACAAGGTGCATTACTGTAACCGGATAACCCCATTTAATGAGCGCTAATACCTAAAACACCAAGAATAATGTGGGTTTCATAATTTCGTGTAGAAGGGTTCATAACGATGAAGGGTTTGTTAGTAGCATTGACTTTGCTTAAAATATTAATTTAGCGCATATAGAATGAGCGCTTAACAGATTTACATAAAACGCCAATCGGATCGGATGTTTTAATATGGCGTACGCATCAAAAGAAATGGACAGAAACTCATAAACTATTAGCCATAACAGGTGACACTTGCTCAATTGAAATGCAAAATGGACCTGTCGAATTTCGGTCAACTGCAGTAAAACCATTCTTACAAAATCATTCAACAGATAAGCCAAATTTCGATATGACTAATCATGAAATTGAAACAGATTCAGTAGAGCTAGAACATTCCCAAGGACAATCAGTTCGAATGAATCCACCACGGACGCAGCGACTCCCGGTCCGGAACCAAAAAACTGCTGTAAATGCAGCCGATGTTACAATATCTCTCTCTGAACCAGATCTAATCCCTTCTCCTAATTTTAAAAACTCAAGACTACAGGAAATAAATTGACTACTTGAAAGGGGAGTTTTCGAAATTCTTGATATAAAATTAGTACCTAAAAATTCCCGAATATTTGGCAGTCGCTTAGTTGATGTTATCAAGAACAAAGGAACCCAGAAAGCATTCGAAAAGTCTCGCCTCGTAGTCCAGGCATATAACGACGCAGGAAAGCTCTCAATTTTAACTCAAGCACCAACAATCCAAAGATCCAGCCAACGATTAATCCTTTCTTTATCTATGATCCTATCAGGTGTTAGTATCTACCTTCGAGATATTTCACAAGCATACACGCAATCATCATTGACTTTATCAAGAGATTTTTTTATTCAGGCACCTCCCGAGATGCACCTCCCTCCTAACACGATTCTCAAAGTTATCCTTCCACTGTATGGTATACCAGAGGCGGGCACGCACTGGTTTAATACCTATCACAATCACCATACTAATATGCTCAATTTAGAGCCATCAACTTTTGACCCATGCTTTTTATTCAATTATGTTCAAAAGGCTGTCGTTGGACTTCAAACTGGCGACATGCTCATTGCTGTTTCACCTTCATTTATTGAACTTGAAATTAGAAAATTAAAAGAAGCCAATTTAATTTCCAAGCCACTCGAAAAATTGATTTACGACAACTCTCTAAATATTAACGTTTTTTTTTTCCTATAGATTTATCAGAAAACCTTTTAATCTGCCAGCAAAAACAATTACAAAAGATTAGATTACTCCCAACAGATTTCACCTAACAGCAATATGTTTCTTAACGCGCGAGAGGGGCATATATGTTAAGAATTGGTGTTTGGAAGAAGCGTTAAGTCGTTAGACTATATGATTTTATCATAAGAAGAATGACGAAGTGGCACAAGTAAGAGTCTGTTGATCTTAATTGGGAGTTGTTAATTACTCCTACTGAGAGACAGATGCTATCTATATACATAATTCTACATACAAGAATAATACAGTGATCTTGGTCTATAACAGATTAGCGTGTTAGATAAAGATATTTTGAGGTCAGTGTTGTTATTTCCAAATATAGGAGGCTGGCTATTCAAGGGTCACTTGAAGTACCGACAACTTAACCGATAGCACTAATTTCAACAATATATTGCTATAGTGTCCCAACATGAAGCTGCCTTCGCACTCTCGTATTCAGCTCAAATAACTAACCCAACAAGCGAAGATTCTGTATTTTTGAACCGATGTCTTAAGTGGCAATTACAAGGAAAAAGTCTAAAATTTGTAAAACCAGACATAAAATCACTCCGAATCATCACCTTCACAGATTTTTCATTCGCAAATAACCGTGACAGCTCCTCTTAAATAGGATATGTTATCGTTATTGCTGATAAACTAAACAATGTGAATATCATACACTAGCAATCAGTAAAATGTCGCCGTGTGACAAGAAGTGTTTTAGCTTCAGAGATTTACGCATTATTTCTTGGATTTGACGTCTCAGCAACAATAAAGTTGACCCTTGACCAAATCTTAAAGAATTCTGTACAAAAAAAGATCTCACTAACATAGAGTGTTTATTCTAAATCTCTTTACGATTGTGTAGTAAAACTTGGTTCAACCAATGAGAAAAGACTAATGATTGATTTGATGTGCTTACGACAATTGTATGAAAGGCGAGAAATCGCAGAAATAGTATGGATCAAGGGAATTAATAACCATGCAGACGCAATGACGAAGGAGAAGCCTTGCGATTCTCTGAAACGCCTCATAGAAACCAATAAAGTTGATGTTAATATTGAAGGATGGGTTGAAAGACAACAGTAAACTTTCAAGATACTAATTATCTAATTGTCGCCAGTGTTGGGAATTTCACGTGAAATTTAGTTTAGGTGATGACTAATCAAGAACTGCTGTATATAATTCTTACTTTCCTGTAGATTTAGAAGAGGAAGACATAATCAAAACAAATAGAGTTGATCCGTGTCTCAACCACGCAATTGCGACCCGATTGTTTACTAATATATAACGAGTTCGTCAACAAATAGGATGATAAACACACCATAATAGTCCGTAAAAAGACATGGTTGGCCTGGCACCTGATAGAATTCGATGTCTTTGATTGTGTCTGAAAACTATTTAACCCATAGTTTTTGGAATTTGCGAAGTCCATAAAGTCCTTTAAGGAATCGAAGAACACGATTATTCTGATAGAATTCAGGCGAATTATACACATAAATTTCTTCATCCAAAAGAGAATCATAGCAACGCACTTACGGCGTCAGCTTATACGGTTTCAAGATCAAAAAATGCCACTAATGCCATAAAAAGACGAAAAACTTGAAAGGCGAGAGTTGCGGCGTAGTTTTACTCATTTATCTTGGGCTGGAGGTCACCTCGAAAATATATTCTAGCTTTGAATTTCTCGACGAATCTATCTTAATCTAAATTATTAGTAAATACCGATTTAAGTGGTTTATGATTCGTCGAGTCAGACTGATTGACTTTAAGAAATGCTTTTTAAGCTGTCAACATTTTGTATTTTTAAGTCATGGCTTCTTAACAAGCTTTCTCAATGGGATAATTTTTTAATTTATGCCAATTTTTCGGTGGACTAGGAAGTTCTGAACGGGGAGTTCATGTTTCATTTACCTTATCTTTGACAAAAGAAGTGTATGATGCAATTAACACGTTTAAGTCATAATCTTGTGTTATCTTTTTGCTACGTGATGTTGGTCCAGTAATTACATTACTTTTACTTATCCTATTGGAGCTTAATAGTTTAGGGTGTTGCAGATTGTTCAGATCTTCGTACCTATCTTCAATAGTCTCATTTTAGATAACTGTGCTATCTGGAGTTAAAAGACCCTATTCACAAGGGTATGGTATTTTTGATACAGATTTTCCGGTAGAAGACACAGTTAAGTCATAAACCGTGTTTTTCTTGCGTTGTGCTTGGTTTTTATGAGTTCCTTCATCATTATTTTGGTCATTTGGCTAAGTGTTGCTAAAAGGTGTATCTTCAACATCTCAACAAACATCTGGAATAGGAGGAATATTTGAAACATTTATCACCCATACATTTTGTTCTCCTTGAATAGGAATTTCACTATTGTCTCGAAAAAATGTATCATCGAAAATCATATCTCGCATTTTAATCATCATTTCTTCTTCCAACAGCAAAATTCGATGTATGTTTCGCGAATTATACCCTACTAGAAAGCCTGTCTTTGCTCTCGGACGTATGTTTTCTGTTTTAGGTATTGATTAATCTAGCGAATATGCAATACAACCAAACAAATTTAGATGAATGAATTCATCTTGATCTGGGATACACAGGATTTGGCGTAACTTGGAGAGAGGTGAATACCAGCCAAGAAAAGAGATAAAATTTATATCAATGAGGTATGCTGCTTTCATAACAAACTCAGGCCAATTTCCAGTTGACAAGTTAGCGCCATTTCCTAAATATCGAGCCTTAACCTGTATCATCCCTCTAGAGCGTCCGGACTGTCTGTTCTCTTCACTAATTGCGACAGCTGACCATTCGATTTAATTACAACTTTAGAAATCCAGTCTTTGAATATGTTTCCGAGACCACTTTCTTTTTCACATCGGAAGACTTACATATCTTTGTGAAACTGCTTTTTTACATAAGCAACAAAAATTTCTAGAGTGACGGAGCAAATTTCAATCAGTTTTGTTTATTAACAAGTACACATAATTAATTCTTGTTAAGTCATCAGTAAAATGTAACATATTTTGAGCCATCGAATCTCGTTATAAAATATGTCACTGAATCAAAATGGATTCGCTCGAATCTTTGGTTGGTGTGTTATGATCTTTTTGGCTTTGTTCAAAGCACAGTCTTTATATTGGTGATGTTTAGATACTTTATCCTTTATCTTTTAGGTATCACTCTGAGTATGACTTAGAGCATCCGGTCCTGGGTGGCCGAGACGTTTATGCCAAAGTAACTTTCAGCCTCTTGAGATGTGTGGTTTGGAGGAGTTAACCAATTTTGAATATTTCAGTGAGAATGAACTTTCAGTCTGTTGTATACTATTGACAGGTTTTAAGATTATATCTTAATCATTACTAATTTTTAAATTTTTAGCCAGTTCATCTTTAGAATTTTGTGTTTGGCGGATTTTTTCTGGTATTGGAGTTTCCGTTATGACGTTATGATAATAACGGTGTAGAAGTTGACGGATTAAACTGCGTTCGTAATTTAACTTATTTTTATCAGAGTCCCATTTGACTGACTCCTTTGTGTTTGAGTGATTTCCATGATATAACTGAAGTCGGAAAATCTAAGGCAAATGCTATATTGGTTATTGTCATCTGATAAGTCTTTCAATTGCTGATATATGCATAAAAAATTATATCACCAAATTCAATTATTGGACATTTTCCTGCGCCAGCCTGTTCAAAATTTGATTTACTTGATGGCGTCAGGACTGTAGCTGTGAGTCCGAAATTATTACATACGTGACTATCTGCACCGCTGTCAAACGATATCTCATTTCAAAGAGGATGCATTGTGCTTGATGAGAGAACAGTTGATTTTATTGATATAATAAATGTTCCAAAATTGCTTTCGTTATCTTTCCTGTTAATATTTTTTGATTTATTATTATTAGCCTATTTTTCATTAACATATTCCTTAAGCTATTTTGCCGTCCAAGGCGATTTTCCAAAAAATGTTCTGAATAAAGGTCTGTTGCATGTATTTTTGAGTATTTTGACCTTTTGATTGTCTAGATGAAATTCAGGCGGTAGTTTTCCATCGACTGGATAGAAGCAATCTCTTCCATTATGATTTTCTCCACACAGACAAACCCTTAGTTTGATGGGGTTTGAGGCTTAGTATTGCCGAAAGTTAAGGGTTAGTTAATCTGTTGATATCCCTGTTAAGTTCCTGGGAAAGCAGCGGCATGAAGATTTCAGGATTCGAATTCAGTTAATGTCCAAAATTGTCTGAATCCGAGAAGTACATCTAAAAATTTCAATACAATATTGTTTGATGTCTTTATTATTTCCATGCGTTTGTTAGTCACAAACGTGGGAAGAAGGGAGTTTGACACTGAAAGAAAACCTTGAATCATTTTATTCTCGCAAAAATCGGCCATTTTTAGTTTTTCTATCATAATGTCCAGGCGCTACCACTCTATAAACCATAAGTCTATCTTTTCATTTGCCGGAGTATACCGAGTATTTGCACACTCTTCAATAACTTTCATTTGTTGAAAAAATTCTGGAGGCTCGAGTAGCTTTTTTATCTGTATTAAAACTCTCCTTCATGTCATATTTCAAAAATAAGTTTTCTGTGATTTTCATGTACTGAATCAATGATTTCTTCTCGCAACTCGCTCATCAGTTTATACTCTTGTCTAGATGCTTGAATCTCTACTCGATATTGTGCATTGTCTTCTCTAAATAATGTTTTCTCATAATAATTTAATTCGGTATACAATTTTGCAATACTTCGATAATCTTTTCATTCTGGCTTCTTTGGTTCAGTATGCGAAATTGTGACAGTTGGATCAACGAACTTCTAGATGCAGCTAATGGTTTCGTGACCTTGGATGATATTGATTCATTCTAGGTATGTATCTCTGTTCAATGAACATGATCTAAAAGATGCCATGACTGATATGTATGCTATTCAAATGCAGAACCTTTAAAGTGAGAAAAAGTGAATTTATTTTGCATTTGTATAATTTACCGGGCTTATAACTGTCAGAAATCTGGGTGACTATCCTGTGGAAGGCATAAGGTATTTTCAAAAGTAGACAGAAGTTTGTTGTAAATATCTTCCTCATTTTCTTTCCTTTCGGGGCTATCTATCTAACAATCTATCCATTCGATACAAGTACTGTTTCACTACTTCTAAAATATAATATGCTTAATGTGTGTTTTTGATGGATATGAAACAGTGTTACTTAGCATGAAATCACCAAGAATGTAGATTTATCATATCAAAATATAATAATTTTATCTAGCCACATTTGGTGATCAACAAACAAATTGTGTATGGGTCTGTCCTAGGCCACATTATCGCAGGCCTCTGAGATTTCAAGAATTATAAGAGATGTGACCTTTATTTTGTCCATACCCCAGGTTGTATGAATTTTTTCATTGAGTAGCTCAACTGACGAGATTTTCGATTTTTGGGGCCGGGATCCCATCTAATCTTCTGGGAGGAGGTAGTGATTTTCAGACACTTTCGAGATTTGTGTCGCTATTAATTTCTTGAAGATTTTCAATAGTTTTGAGGAGTGCGATCGATCGGTACGCCTTCGGAGTGTCATATCTTGACTTTTATGGTTTCCTTAGGACTATGGTTTTCGATTATTTGAAGCTTTTTAGATGGTATCTTTTGGCGAGACTGGAGTTAAAAAGGTTTTCCAGAGATTTGCTGCTAGTCCGGCAATTTTTTAGAAACTGATTCGGTATTCCACCTGGACCTGGGGCCTTGTTAGTTAGAAGGCGTCTGAGTGCCTCTTCGATTTCTGCCTGGGTTATATTTCTGGACGGAGTCTCCAACTCTTTGGGATAAATCATGCCCGATATTTCTCGAGTATCAGCAGCGGTAGGAGGGGAAAAGAAGTATTCTGTCATAACTTTGGCCTTATCTTCGAGTATGGTGACTTTGTAACTTTCTGCTCTTAAAGTTAGGAGTCTGGGGCAGTCTCTCTCTCTCTTCAAAGTCTTTCTTTGACCATCTTGCCAATTTACACATCTTTCCTGAGCCTCTGGAAGTCTCTGGAGGCCTCTTAGACTGTTGCTTTCCATCCTATCGGCTTTTTTTTTCTTTTCTTCAATTAGAAGCACGATTATATTCTACCCAACTTTCTTCTGTGCCTTCTCGGATCCATCTACTCCTGGACCGTCGGGCTTCGTTGACGAGTTTTGTGCAGTCTTTTTTTCTAATACAGTTTAGTCAGGCCGGATCACCTGGCTCTTGGAATCTCTTCTTCTGTTGTTTTTTGAATTTTCAAGGTGATTTCCGCCATCCTTTAGACAATGTCTAGCCAGGAATGAAGCTCCTTGATCTTGGTGGGCATTTATCCTAGATTTTCCCAGAGTCTCTGATTGATTTAATTTCAGTTGAATTTCTTCGATTGTGGTCGGGGCTAAGATTTTGATTCTTTTGGCGGGGTGATATGGAGTTCAGTTAGCAGAGATAGATGGTCTGACGAAGCTTCCAGTTCTTCAGTTATCCCACATTCCACTGTGTCTGCCAAGCTTTTTGAAACGAGGACTAGCTCCAGAGTGCTTTGACTCCCTTTGTTCTTCCATGTCACTGGATCTTGAGGCAGAGTAAGTACCATATTTTGTCTGCTCATTGCTTTTAACAGATGTTCGAAAAATTTGTAGTGGCTGGTCACTGACTTGCCTCCCCATCTATGATGATGGGGATCAAAGCCTCCCACTTTAACATGTTGACCTTTTAGGATGATTATCTGGGAAATCCATCGAA
>JAHYSP010008066.1:18026-30944 GCA_019455505.1 Pleochaeta shiraiana | reverse complement strand
TATGGTAAGGTTTATGCAATGTGCCACTTTTAGTATTAGTGCGTAGTTGATTGGTTCAATACCCTGCAATTATGGAAATATAGGCCATTATGCAAGTAAAACTAATTGACCCTGATAGCCTGTAGGAAGTTTATGTAGCGCAGCTCGGGCTCCTCATTCCCACCTATGAATGAGTGTCCTGGCACCCATCTTATTTCTGCGTTTGCTTTTTGGGGAGCATGACGAAAATTTCGTGTCAGTAGTATACATGAGTAGGACTTACCTATCTTTAGTGCCCTCGCCGCTGCTTGGAGGGGCAGAATATATCGTTTGCCATTTTTTTGAATATTCTTTTTCTGATCACGTGTTTTTTTTTTAAATCATTTTAATGTGTATGCAGCCTCAAGGCTATGACACATTAGCAGTGTTTATATGTACATGGAATGATACAACTTGACAGTTGGTATACTTATGCCTCAGTTTCCATTTGTAGATACCACTACGAAGTATGTTCGCTTTTTCTTCGCCAACAGTCTCCCCTCATCCGTGAACACCCATCCAAGGAAATTACAAACCCTGGATTAACCAGACATACCTCCATCATCCTGTACATATCCACCGCGAGATTTTGGAAGGGTCTGTTGGATTCGAACCAGCCATCTCCTGTCTCAAGTGGGGTAGGTGCCCAGGCTACCCAGACTCTACTTAGGAGAACGGCCCGGACGGTATACCACAGTACCATCCGACCCATATATGTTTTTGTTAATGCTATCTGAATAGAAAGTTTTAATCGGGCATAGTCCTATATGAAGCTTGATCCAAAAACTGGCCCATTATTTGCGAATGCAATAACCGCTGCAAAAAGGTTAGGAATCTCGGAAAATCAGAATTATTTCTAAATTAGTCAAATTATTCTTCGAATTCTGGAATGAGATTGCTCTAATGGTCGTCGAGGATATGAAATGATAAGATTGATTTTTGTGCATATTGAGTCCTTACTGATATAACACAAGGTATTATTTATGTGTAGACATTACCGAGGGTTGTCTTAGAAACCTAGACCTCCAGGAAGTCGGACCTGAGTATGACTTTACACCACTTCCAACATTAGCGACATGTAACCATAACACAAGGCGATAAGAGTTGCACATTTCTGATCGCACGTCTAAATAATTCGTTGTCTATAGAATTGAAAAGAACACATAGCTAGCTCTCTGAGTCGGATCATGCCAATCATTAACTAGGTCTTGTCGGGCATATGGAAGCTCAAAGTGATAGATCTGTAATTCAACCAGATAAAATCGATCAAAGGGAGTATTTTGACTTTTGAAAAAGGCTCCTGATCGAATTTGTGACTAGATTTGAGATTAATCCGTCGAAGTTTACGACGAAATTTTTTACTTAGTTTAACTCGGTGCTTATTTCATTCGTTTTAAAATCATTTAACAATATCTCCAACCCAGAGAAAAGCCTTTGCGTATCAAATATGAAAAATGATCACGAAAGATGTTTCCTATTTCTGTGAGCTTCTATTATGTTGCTTTTACAATATCTTGTGACTAGGTGAATTTGAGAAAATTGATATCTGTGTACCATACCTTCCCCTTAGGCTTAATAACTGCAGTAGTGGAGTTGCAGTACATGTTCTATGTCTGTCCGTAATACTTACAAAACTGTAAGATGCATAAATGAATTCTAGGGAATTATACTGGGACTAAAGTGGGTTTGAGCAGAGCTGTAGAGGAGCTAGTAGGGCCTTTTCTGAGCCAGTTCACAAACACCAAGCATAAATTTTTTGAGGCGCATAAGTGGTTTTCTCTTATCTTGTCCGAAAATATTGCCAAATATGAATTTTAAAGAGGATCGACACTAGATCCAGCATCACACCTGACTGATATGCATGCATCTTACAGTTTTGTAAGTATTACGGACGGACATAGTAAACCACAGATGCTGGGGAAAGGAATAAATACAAAAATACCATGTAAAGAGGACTCCATCTTGTTCTCGCTTAGAGGTCCAGATTACCTTAATCACATGAAAAAGAATAATGAGTTCGAGAATCTTCGTTGATAGCTAAAATCGTAATGGCCGAGTGGGGTATAATTAAAGGCTACAAACTTTGTATTAGGGATGATTGAAATACATGTGTTACCACAGCTCGGAATTGGAATGTGAAACATAAATGGGTCCCCCCTCTTGGCTAATATGACGATTAAATTGTCGTTATCAAGTATCTTAGATTCTCAATATAATTTCTTTTAGTTAGGCCTAATTTGGACATGATCTGTAAAGAAAACTTGAGGTATTAATTATATGGTGATTTCTCTGTTCTGGAGTTTTACACATTTCAGTCTCCAAAATTCGCTTGAACGTTACTTTTGGGGTAGGACAACAAGTTTTGATCTATCATCTTAGTCAAGGGAGACACTCAAATTTATTTCACTTCCGAGTCATAGATCATTCATGATGTCATCCTTAAACACTTAAATTTTCAAATTTTTATAAAAAAGTAAACTTCGATAATACAACAGATTTAGTGTTGTAAAGGTGAAATTACTTGATCTTTAAAGACGAATATCCTGAATTTTGAGCCAGCTTATATAATATAATCAATCATTCATCCAAACTCGCTTACTACTCGCAATGCGTGATCTCCGTCGACAGGCTACAGAAAGCAAAAAAACCGTCTCAAGAAAAGCACAGTCGCGAGCCTCAGGGTCACTCCGTTCTGCGACAAAATCTTGCACTGAATCAAGGGATCAAAGCTATCATGGATCAGATAGCGAAGGAAATTTCAGTAAAAGTAGACGTTTGGAGTGAGTTATTTGGAGATTGATGTAATTTTTCACTTCTAACCAGTTCAAGTTTAAATTCCACAGATGATGAGATAATAAACAGGTTTCCGGTAGATATCAATTGTACATGGACTCAAGAAATTGAAAATCGCATAGAAGAAATTAAAGATAGAAAAAGGAGTAGCATTCTGGGCAGAGAAAAAGCTTTAGATCAGTACGCAAATCTACTTATGAGCCACTATGCTTATGAAGAGTTACATGACAAAATATCAGACCTTGTCCCTGCATTTATGAAATGTGTTAAAGCTGAGAGTAGTGAAAAAGAAGTATACCATGCTCTACGTGGTTCGTCTGATACTTTTCACAAATTTATGACACTCGTTGATAACTCTAGCTATCGCTCTCACGATTATCACAATCCCTTCAGAGGCCATCTTTGAGATAGTTATACAAGGATTGAAACGTAGCTACAGGGCATCTAAGTTTCACCATGTGAAAGCTGGAGCGATCCATACTCTTAGCACTCTTGCGACTTATGGTGGTGCCTCAGACTTGGAAATCAAAGAAATAATGCAAGAGTTTCTTGAAATTGTAGAGTCCGATGGATACTCAGTCGATGCAGGAGATAGTGAAGAAGTTGTGATTGCAGCTTGTGAAGCATGGGGATATCTGGCAACTTCTTTAAACGACTTGAAATATAGCACAAACGCCGCCATGGAAGTATTTGTCGAGCAACTAAATAGCAGTAATATATCTGTGCAGATTGCTGCTGGGGAGAATATTGCATTACTTTTTGAGTGTAGCTATTCTGAAAGGGAAACTGGAGATGACCTGCCAATTAATCAAGATGATGATGAAGGCTTCGCGATTGATACCAGCTTAATCAAGCGTTATGAAGTCTATCCTCAAAAGGACCAGTTAATATACACTTTGAGAAACCTTTCTAATGAGTGCTCTAAACATATTTCTAAAAAAGATCGAAAGAATCTGCACTCAAGCTTTTCTGATATACTTAACACAGTCGAACACCCAACTCGCGGTCCCCACTTCCAAAACGCCATCGATATGGAAACGGGAAAGAGATATGGCTCCAGAATGAAAGTTCATATCAATAAAATGGGGAGTATGAGAATAGACAAATGGTGGAAGTTACATCGCCTTAAGGCGCTAAAAAGAGTTCTAGGTGGTGGATTTCTAATTCATCTTCAACAAAATGACGTTATCTCTGATAGTGTAACCCCCATGATACAAGAAATTTGACAAGTATAATATTCTCTTATTGGAGTGACTTGAGACTAAAGATTCGGAGAGTCCACAGCATTAAATGTTGAAGTCAACCCCAAAGCACTGAGGGTGTGTAGACAGATTTGGAGTTTCTATTTAGACCCAAATCATAAAACTATCTCTATTTTTTTGCTTTAACTTTATGTTTGGAAGAATCAATCTATCTCAACATCAGAAAGTCCCTTGTAAAATCCGTTTTTTGAAGAATTTTTTTGTCGAGGATTAGCACTGTCTCGAAAAGAAGGTTTTTAAGGTCGATATACATGTACAGAGGGTCAAGGGTAAAATAACTAAGGCATTAGTGCGATTGACAGGGATTATTCAAGTCGATCTCTAAACAAAATCAGAAGGTCTCCATATCTATTGTTACTTTAGCGGACTCTGGTTCTTTCAAAATTCAGCTTTAAATTCATAAGACGTTGGCTAAAGCCCCACTTAATAAGTTGGACACTATTGACCATTCCTCAACATAAATAGATTCGAACAGGCTGTCGTAGACATCAAACTCAATGCGATAAATTATTTACTAAAATGTATATTCTAGAACTGACAGTTGAAATGCAGTGTCAATCAATCGGAGTGCTTAACTTGCCCCTGTTCGGTTACTACTTTAATCCTCTATAGTAATACACAGTAGTTGCCATAAGATATCTGTGTATAAAGAACCTCGACTAAGAGTAGTTCACATCAACCAGAACCCAGGAAATCGGTTATACAACAAATAACACAGAAGTTGAAGTAGCAAAAATTTAGGTTTTCATATAACTGCAGTGGCAAATATCGGAGAAAAGCATCGAATCTTACATCGCAGCCTGTGCGGGGACGACCACGGAAGTTAACGTCTCGATACAAGCGAGCTCTGGCTCCTTTTATCGCCAATGGCGGGACAAAAACGGCAGTATAAGCGACGAGAACTATAAATTTGGAAAGAGAAGATCAAGTTTCACTTACTACCGTTGGGCGAGCTTTGAAAGGGCAGGGGCTGAAAGTCATTAAGAAGGTGAAGATATTAAAGTTATCGAAAGCACACAAGAAAGCTCGACATCGGTGGGCCTTGAAACACGAAAATTGGACCCTCAAAGATTTTCAAAGGGTCGTCTGGTCGGATGAAACAAAAATAAATAGAATAAATAGCGACGGCATCAGATATACCTGGTCTAAAGATCCAAAAAGCTATCCTGCAGAAGCGCTTGACGAGACTCTGAAGTTTGGGGGCGGTAATGTGATGATCTAGGAGTGCATGTCCTGGTTTGGTACCGTTGGAATGAGTCGTGTAGCCGGTAATATGAACTAGGAACAGTTAATCGGCATTCAGATTACTTGACTGTTGCCAATTATCGATGAAGTCGCAAACAAGCCATTTCCAAACTCCAGAAGCGACGTTCTTTTCCAACTAGACAACGACCCAAAACATACTTCTCGGGCGACAAAGAATTACTTAACCTCGCAGGGCCATACCACCATGGATTGGCTATCTCAATCGCCTGACTTGAACCCGATTGAGCACCTTTGGTGTATAATCAATTACCGACTTGGAGAGTACCCGGAACCATCCCGAAGCATCCATGGATTGATAGAAAGAGTGGATGTAGTATGGCATAGTATCGATGAAATTTCGTGTCTTTAATTGATTGAGAGCATTCCATTCAGAGTCATGGCTATAAAGAAAGCCAAAGGTGGTCATACTAAGTATTAGAATGATAGGCTGGAAAAATGCGAAATTGACATAAAGAGTGTTAGTCCCTGCAAATAATGCAATTAATCATTACTTTCGACGGAAAAAATACCTCACTCATGGATAGAGGACTTAAAATTTACATGAGTCTAGAAATATAAAATTTCAATGAGTCGTCGAGATATTGTAAGATTTATCCAGCATAGCAGTCACATTTCGCATTTTTGAAGGCCACTGTACATATACTTCGTGTATATGTTAATCTCATGTGTATTTCATATGCGATCTCATTATGTGTACATTTAATTTTTAATTTCCGTTTACAATTTCCATTCATAATTTCAGGAGAATCTACACTCTAAAGCAAAGAAATGTTAGGACGGGAATAGACAGGAGAATAGCAGAAGTCGAAGAAGTGTAGATTGAGATAGAAAAGTTAAATAGAGAACAGGCAATTCGTCTTTTTTTTCAACTGGACAAAACTAATAGCAATTAGTTCTACAGAGTTCAAGAATAACATTTCCTGTAAAAGAAATATATGACGAAAATAAATGTTGAAATTTCTAGTTATATTGAATCACAATTATCTGAAAAATATATATGCATTAGCAATATCTGATACCAAATCTGGATATATAATTCTTTATACTTCTAAGCAAAAATAGGATGGCTAGTATGATACTGATCAATGCGATTTCATATATCCGAAATCACTTTAATAAAAAAGTTAAATACGTCAGATCAGACAATGAAGGAGGTGTTTTTAATAAAAGTATTGTAATAAATCCATTACATTGTCCAAATTTCATGCTTCTTCCTTCAGCTCCAAATAATCCATCTCAAAATGGTCGATCAGAGAGATCACGAGGTATGGTAAATAACTACTCACAAGCTATCTGATATCAAACAAAGTTCCCGGAATATACATGTATGTCGGAAGAAATAGTTCGACTAGCATTCAATCTTCTCAGCAAAATCTACGCCACAAACAACAGGTAAAAACTCCGTTTGAAACGGATAATGGAAAACCCACCAATCTATCACATCTCAAAATCCCCCGATTAAAAGCTTTTTACTTGCTTAAAGGAATGAAAATACTACCTAATAAGGTTAAACTCAGGGGGATATCAGCAGTTGGATATCTTATAGGGTATGATGGCTGAAAAAAAGTTTCGTATCTGGAGCCCAGCTTTAAACAAGGTTATCGTATCATGAGGTGTTATAATTAATGAAGATAAATATCATACCAACCTGAGATTTCTCATAAAGACTCTGTAATTATTACCAAGGACGATTGTTTAGAGGAGGTCCATGATCCTAAACTACCTCTCGAACTATCAAAATGTAAGGGTCTTGTCATTAAGCCACAAGTACTCATAACTCGCCGTCTCGTCTAATTGTCAAGGGATGAGTCGAGTAATAACATATCTCAATGTTTTCAAGGAGTAAATTGAGTAATAGTATGACTCTATCACTTGACCTTGTTGAAATTTAGTGCTACTAGCAGTTTAGAGATAGCGTTGTGTACTCAAAGTGATCTGCACGGACACGCTAGTCTTCCAACAGCTAAGACTCTAAATTATGAAATACGCTAAGCCGTATACGATCAAATCAATAGAACTCTTAGCGTTAGAATACTATAGTATATATAGTTAGCACTCCGTGTCTAAGTGAGAGTAATCAACAACTTCACACTTCAGATTTACAGACTCCTATTTTTGCCACTCTGTTATTTCTATTATTTGTGATAGTTACTGTTATTCTAATAATTGTGACTATCTCAATCAAGTATAACAACTTGTTGCTATCCACAAGCCCCATAAATTCCAACAGACCTGACTCTCAAGGGATAAACCCAGTTTTGACATGACTCTATTGGTTCAACTAATCATCATGTGGAATCATCTCAAGACGAAATAGTTGTGATATATGAACTCTTCAGGTATATTTGAAGCAGTTAAAGACTTTGGGATCTCAGGTATAAATAAGAGAATATATTCCGGCATAAAGAGGATAATCTAAACAATAACAAACTTCATCAATTAACTTGAATCATGATCATCAGCAACATCATTACCTCTATCTTTATCTGAATTTTAACTATATTTCTTTATATAGTTTCCCCAAAACTACCTTTATTTTATCATTGTGACCATTCCCCATCTAGAACTAACAGATTTAAGTGAAATAAAAACATACAGAGATAAATACATGGAGGTAGATACTTTGACTGGTAAATAAGACACTAGACTGAGTCAAGTAATCATAAATCCTTGCATTTAACATCGCCTAGATAGTCTTTAGTTTAATCATATGACTTAGACATTTACCCCACAATAACAGGTATCAAAGAATAAAATTTAAGCTAAGAACGTGGCATATAATAAGAATTCTAGTCAGGAAGTGAGGAGGAAGCCGTCTCAGACGGTGAATCATATTCTAAAATCGTGGAAACCTCAGAAGTAGGCCTTCCATCTGAGCCATAATCACTGAGTGCTAAAAGGTATGATGCAATATCTGTGAATATAAATGAAGAGAAAATTTTATTCGAAGGTACTCGCCGTATCTTTCGTCTTTCAACAAGGTTAACCTATGCTCTAACAAACCAACAAAATGAAAATGGATTAGGATATAAGGGGAGTTTCGTAGTACTGTGACGCCCGCTATGTGTGGCTGAACATAAGTCCAGCCTGGCGTAACTCAGTTCGTCTTGACCTGTGCGCTGCAAGCCCCAAAGCTTAACCTACATGGTAGGAGGCAGGGTGTGTGAGGGCCATTATAGTACAAATCACTTAGGTAAAGGAGGTCACTAAGTCAACAATAATCATAATGTAAATTGGGATCACTGGGGATCCTTATGGTAGAGTACTTACTCTCATACAAGAATCTGAATTGTGAAAGACAAATAGANNNTTTTTTTTTTTTTTTTTTTTTTTTTTTTTTTTTTTTTTCTGTTATATTATCGTCTTTATGGAGTCTAAGACTAAGACTATCAAGCACAAGAGACCATGAGTACGTGATTTAGATTAATTGGACACTCACACTCAAACAGCATTTGCGAATACCACTGCGAAAATGAAGTTACCTTCTGTGCTTCTCTTCCGTGAATATCCACCCTAGGGAAAATTCTCAAAAAACCTTTGGTTGTTCAAGGGTATCTTCATCAACGTATACATTTCACTCCCGAAGCAGGTAGGGTCTATTGGATTCGAACCAGTGGTCTTCCGTCCCAAGTGGGGCAGGTGTCAAGGCTACCCAAACTCTACTTAGAAGGCCAGCCTGGAAGGCATACCACTACACCATCCGACCCGAAAAGTTCCTATATTTGTATGCAAATCGATCAAAATGAACCCCTGTAATTTTTATTTCAGGTCCCCTAACTCTTATCGCTGACTCCCAGCAACTTGATGTTAGTGGCGATTGATATGATTCTTAATTCTTAATGACCGATGGTTGGGAGTCTGCCGTGAGTGGTGAAATGGAAAAATATTAATCCATTCAGTCATTGGCGCATTAATTGCATTAATTTATCCTACTAACGATTTACAATTTTATGGTCGGCGAAGTCGAACTCTTCACCTTCAGGCGGTGCCGGCTGTAAACGCTCAGTGTGTTCGCATATCTGGAATAGCTAAGAAGAGTCGAAATCCTTCCCTGCAGGATTCTTATTCATCTCCGCGGGTCATTGGTCTTCGTCTCTATAGCACCACCCCCTAGCACCCTCCTCGACGAGATCACCCACTAGTGACCCAAGGAATTTAGAGTGAAGGGCTCTACGTTTCCAACTACCAAACTTCGATGAAAATAAGCTGTTGGTACAATGGTCAGGTACTGGTTGGACTTTCTAGAAAGTGGCAGGTTAGATTCCTACATGGCTGATTTGAGGGGGGACTGCGGCTGCTTGCCGGGAATAAGTACAGGAGAAACGACTGAGGTNGGGAAAAGTTTGGCACCGAATGGGTATTGCTGTTGCTTGGCGGATCATGTATTCTAGATATCCTCCATACGTCCTATTTCCCAACGGATGGTGGCCTAGCTCACACAGACGTAAAATAGTATCATCATTATCGTCTTTAAAATTTGTATTGTTAGAAATTCTTACTTTTCAGTAGCGTGCACTCATACAATATCAACAAAGTATAATACATATAGTACTACTACTACTACTACTACTACTAAGTAATTAGTATTCCCTTACTGGGTAATTGAAATAAATAAAAAATCGCTGTAGGTCCTAACATACTTTTGTTTTCAATATCCCAGTATGAGAGTAAGGTTAAGTGAATAAGCAACTCTGGTCCCGGGATACAACGTTATGAACGTTAATTTAATACTCTTAGTTCTCGGATTAGATAGCTAGCGCAACTCTTTACTCACAATTCATGCCAAATTTATTTTTCAATAATTCTTTTACACATTATCTAGATTAAATGTCCTAAAAGTGTTAGTTTAAAACCAATAATATATACATCCCGATCATTATACTGTACTATCACCCCCTAGCTCCTTTGAAACAATGCTAATGTTTCGTAGGGAATACAATCGGTCTTCTAAAACAGAATCGCGTAATTCAAAATACCAAACCAGATGAAGTTGCTTCTCATGGGATGTTCGAAATCGATTAAGAAAGTGAGTTTTCTGAATGGCTAGAATGTGAGAAAGAGTGAAACGAGTTGCAGAAAATACCTGGTAAAAATATTGTCAACCCTTGATGTTGTGATGTCCAATCCACTGCAATACGAAGCGGTCTGACCGATAACGATTTAGCCCACTGCAGTTCATCGTGGTCAACCTCCAGTATATGAATGGATTCAAAATTTCTGATGTCCATTGTATGTCACACCTACCGTGTTTAGACCAGAAAATACTCGCAAGAGCGTCCGATCAAATTTGTTGATGGGCTCTACATGCCTGGCGCGAATTAAGGCCACAAAATCACATGGAGAAGGAATGGTGGTTTCCAAATACGACAAAGACCACAAAGACTATCAATTAAATTCCTTAACTGATTGGGCAAGTTCTCGTCTGTCCCCAAGATTGAAGAATTGGTTTCAGAAAGTTTTAGCATCTGGAATAAATTATGCTGCATTTAAGAATATCGCGCGACCAGATGAGTTAAGTCTAACGGTCATGGAAAATTGAGTGCCTTTGGATCAGGAAGAAATCGGAATTTCGGAATTTGTGCGCATAACTAACCTGGATTTTAACAATTTCCAAAATCGCCATTTAAAAAATGTCGCAGACCTCAGCTCAAACTTTTTGGAAAGCCTCCAAAGGTATACGGAGTTTATCCCTCAAGATAGTGGATTAGCATTAATTGATCAAAGCCAGGCAAAGCCAGATTTTAGTTTTATCTTTGCTTTTTGCACAAAGTGGCAGGTCTATGTGCTCAAAAGGTTTTCTTTAGTTCTTTATCTAGATTCTTCGCTTAACACTTGTTATAAACTTGATAAAAGTTCGCATAAGACTTGACTCTACACTAAAGTGTTTAGGCATGATGCTGCTAGTTGTGTTATTCCTTTTGAATTGATGATCACCTCTTTGGAAGCAAAGGAGTCCTTAGCAACATCACTAAGCTATCTCAAGAAAAGCGTATATTTGGAAGGATCGCCAAAATTCATGATCGACCGTTCCTACACAGAGTTGAATGCTATCACATCCACCTTTGAGAATCCTCAGATAAGTCTAAGCTATTGGCACATGTTACGTGCTACTCAAACTCAGGCTAATTCCAATCTTCGCTCTTGTCACGGGGACGAAATTAAATTGCATTGCAACAAAGTTGATACCAAAAAATAAAGGGTTGAGGAAGGCAGTAGTTTCAGACTTTATCAATTCAATTCACACTGAGACCATTCCTAAATTTTGGAAAATATGGAACTAAATCAAGCAAGTCTAGAATGCACACCAGGGTTGGGTGCGTTACCATGACACCCACTGGATGGATAAGGCTGAGACATGGTCATGTGGTAATCTCAAGGTGAGTATTTTATTAAATAAAACTACTCTTTTAATTACTCAAATATTATCTCGGGAATTGTGGGAAATTTTGAGAAGGTAAAGATTACGCTTGAGAGAGAGAAAGATCTGGCAACCGCTAGGAGCAGTTATTTATTAGTGCAGAGCAAAGGGGAGAGAGAATCCGATTAGAAATGAAGTGCTCACTAAATTCGTGGATGTTTTGGGGAGTATAAGGTATATGGCATGAACATATCATGATGAATTCTAAGTTAGGAATGTAATTTTTTTGAACAGTTTGAAGGGAGTTATCCAGTTTGTTTCGGGTTATACCAGCCTTTTGGAGCGGTAAAGTGGAATAGAGGTTAAGGAACATTAAATGATGACAGTTGGGTTCACATAGGATATGTATATATAGGGAAGCTAAATCTGAGGAAAGATGGCATCAGGAGCGAGGTGAATTTAGAGGCAATCTTCAGTTTAACTGTATGTTTGATCAGGGAGATCGCTCCAGTTGTTTGGGAGCTGAGAAGAATTCACAACTTAGTTATTCATTTACATGTATGTTCATATATTTATTTGTAGGTTGGTTAATTTAGCTCGTAAGAAATACTAGGCTGGCCCCTGTAGAGACCCTTCTTTAATGGCACGCATAGGCCATTCTGATCGGACCCTTAAGCGGCAATTGGAAGGGCCCTGGAGTTAGGCATTTTATCGTCTTTTATCTAGATCCAGGCTCGAAATTTTGTACAGCGATTTTATTCCTTTTCAGTGTTGAATCTATTTCAATCTGATCTAAGGTACTTAATCTAATTCTATGAAAATACTTCTCCCAATCATTTAAGTTCTTCCAACATTCTCCTTCAATTTTTTTTTAAAAAAAAATACAAAGGTTACCTTATTACCACTGTAGAAATCAAAGGTTAGTAAAAGTGGAGACTAGTCTCGCAACATGGATCAACCTTAACTAGTTCCGAGCTTATGAAAAGTCTAATAATATTTCAAGCCTGGATCATAAGGTTAAAAGTTTAGGCTATGAAGAATTAATTCTCTCTTCAATTTAACAATTTGAAACCTGATTTTCCCTTATTCTGGCAAAATCTTTTTTTCTTTAGAATATTACTTACCCCTATACAATCAATTACTACTTTCATCGCTACAGTAAATTTTTTTTATACTATATTTTTAGTAAAGAAATTACTGTAATTTAGTCTATAAAAATAA